>VNJR01005070.1:121920-322076 GCA_008042585.1 Drosophila punjabiensis
TTAGGCCAGTTGACGAGAGAGGATGCGAGAGAGGCTACAAGAGAGGATAGGATTGCCAAAAACTTCCAGTGTTAGGCTGCTCTGGAAACGTGATCCAATTTGAATCGCTAGCTTGTTCCTTATTTTCCTAATTGGTTAAAAAAAAAGTAGTATTTATAAAGTTTTACATTATTTTTTAGTTATGTACATTTATATTTTTACATTTTCCGTTCGTTCCCATGCCATCTATATGATATAGTCGTTTGATTTTATTGAAATTTAAACCGAAATTCTAAAATAATACAAATTGATTTCGAATACATTTAAATAAATATTTATTAAATAATAATAAATAATAATTAAATAAATAAATTTGAGTCTTTATTCCTCTTTGATGTAACTTTATTAGATTATGAATATGCAGGACTTATTATGGAAAAATAATAAATAAAATGTAACAAATTGTATCGTGTTTCCAGAGCAGCTTGAAACTGGAAGTTTTTGGCAATCGTATCCTCTCTCGTATCCTCTCTCGTCATCCTCTCTCGTATGCTCAATATGGCAGATCGAGCTCTCTCCCGGTGGCTGCGAATCATTTCCTACAACGCGGTCGAACAAAACGGACGGAGAAAAAATGCGGAAAGAAAAATCTCTACCCAAGGAGATCGCGGCGGTAAAGAAAACTGAAACAAGGTGGAAAATACGTTGGAAAAGCAGTGAAAAGTGCCAAAAGTGTTGTGCGGAAAAGTGTGAAAAAACAGCGAGCCCCCGCACTGTGTGTGAACTGAAGTGGGAGCAGGGCCTCGAAGAGCCCCAAAATGGAAGCTGCATATATGTGTGTATGTGCATGTTGCATGTGTCTTTCGTGTTCTAATTCGCCGTTAGGATCGGCAGCAGCAACAGTGTAAACGAGTGAGTGAAACAACACTANCAAATAAAATTGCACAACAAAGATGGAAACGGAGCGAACGGAGCGGCGAATGCAGGAGACGAAGACAAAGGACGAAGCCGGGGAGTCGTGCGAAAGAATTACGTTAAAAGCCAGGACTAACGATGGTATCGGATGAGACAGGACTAGACGAGGATATACCTCTATATCGTAATATTATCAGGGTTAAATATTAAACTTTTAAGAAATGGATTATTAAGAAAATATAGGAAGGTAACAAAAAAAAAAAAAAAAAAAGGATTTTAACAGACTTATATTCTTTAATTTTTTAAGAGGCAAGATAATTAAAATTTAAACAAATTCACAAGAAATTTATTTCTTTATATTCTAATTATAGTCAGAAGCTTGAAACGCACTCGAGGAATCTTTTTCGACCCTATAAATCCTATATATTTTTGATCAGCATCAACAGCCGAGTCAATCTAGCCAAGTTTGAACGAAGAAAAATTTTACTCAATTTTTTCGAAATTCAATGAGAGCTAAAATTGTCAAAATATGACAAAAAATGAAAAAAATATGTAATTTTTTTAAATTTTACATTCTGTAAACAGACGTTTTAACGGATTAAAAACTAACCCAGCACAGCTTTCCGATATGCAATTAATGCATTTTTGGCTGAGTTATGCACAATTTTCAACTTAAAGGATGTTCAAAAAATTTCAGTTCCCCGAATTTAGCTTCCTTTCTTCCCAAAATTTGTATTTCTCCTAAACAGATTTTTAAACCCAATAAAAACTAACACAGCAACGCTCTATAAATTAAAAATAACAAAACTTTCACCTTAGTAATTAATTTAATTTTCTTCTAAGCTCGTTGAGCTACCCAGGACCCGGCAGGACCTCTATAGTACAGGGTATCCCGGCATTCTGATAAAGTAAAAGGCCAAGCCCCGGGCCAAGCCAGTCGCGCTCACACATATTTCTCACACCAAATGCAAATAAAACGACGCCTCGGAATTGAAATAGAAATAGAAAATTGCCAAACAAAAATGGCAGCATAAACTTTTGCCGTTTCCCCTTCACTTCCGTACGTCATTCGTTCTCCTTTTTCGCCCGGCACTTTCTCCGCTGCGGTGTCTCAGGATGCTAGCTCCTGGCTTCTGGCTCCTTACTCTCTGCTCCCTCCTATCCGGTGGTCGTAACTCTCGAAAAGTGAAAGAGACACAGTGGCACACATACGCAATGGAGGCAGCAGCAGGACGCAGGAGCAGGAGCAGGAGCAGGAGCAGGAGCAGGAGAGGGTCTCTGCTCTGCTGCTTGTCGACATTTTGGTAATAAATTGAGTTTTATGGCAGTCATATTATTCTTTATTAGTGGGTAAGAATTGTTGCCTTTTGTTGGCTTTTGTTGCCGAAACGATGTCTCAACCGGGCCAGAGCCCAGCTACCCAGCCACATCCTGCCACATCCTGCCACCTGGACCACGGCTGGCGCTTTGTTCAATTCCCCGACTTGTGTGAAGTGGCTGCAAGCAAAGCTTAATTAATTTGGCAGAACTAGGATCAGGACTATAAGGAAGCCTTGTGAAATTCCCAGAAGTCCTTGGCCAAAATCAATCAACGACAGGGACGTACTGACCTCGAATCTAGGCCAGGACCTTCCCTCTTTCGGTTAGCAAAATCAAAAATTCGCCTCGAAAACTCGTAATTTAGCGTTAAATTATTCCCAAAAGGCAAGGGCGAACATCGCGGGAATACCAAGCGGGTCAAGGCAAATGGCCAACTGGGATAATCCGTCAATCGCACATCTGATTTTCTTGGCTGTCAGCGGCCAAAGTGATTGTGGTGAGTCCTTTGCACAGGAAGAAAGTCTCAGGGTTACTTTTAATAGAGTTATTTTGGGTAATAATAAATTAGGACTTTTCTTTTTATAGTTTAATGTTGTTTATTTAATATTAAATTACTTGAATTACAATTTATTTTTTGAGTATCTAACAGTTGCCTCAAATAATTGTTTACTTTGAAAATAACCTTTATAATAAACGTAAATTCAACTATATATTTTTTAAATATTAATAAGCTTTATGAAACCATCCGCTTTGACTTTCCTATTCAATTAACTCTCAGCTCTCTGATGATCCTTGAAACCCGCCAAGGACACACTCCAACTCTCGACCGGAAGCACTCGCTCGGTGGAGTCCTCAAGGCCTGTATAATGTTCCGCTTGTGTAATTTATCATCCTCGATGAGAGTCCAGAGTCCGCGAATCTGTCTGAAGCCTGCCCAGGGGAGCCAAGGAGTGAGGGGCAAACCTTTTAGGCCAGCGCTGAGTGCTTCTCCTTGCTCCTTGCTACCGACTCCCTACTCCTAAGTCCTTATTCCTTCAGGGGAGCCGCCCCAATGATTAATTGCCGGAATGGCCATTTGAGCGGAAAATTCACAAAACATTTTCATCATCAAAGCGAAGCTGAAACTGTAACAGAAACTGAAACTGATTTTCAGCTCAGTTTCCTTGGGAAGTGCAAGGATAATACACAATCGGCTTAATTGCGAATATAGTTTTATTTGCTTCTCACTGATTGCACATTTCCCCGTTTTAACTCCTTTTATTAAATGCCGAAATTGATTTAATGATAAAGCTGTTCCCGCAGAACGGCCAATCAACGGCTTGTTAAAATACAAATAATAAATAATAATCGAGTTACGCATTAACCAGAGTACACCTAGAGAAAAAGCAGTAACATTTCCGATTGATTTCCATTTCATTTTGGATTTTATATATATTAAAATTAATGTTACCAAGTCAACACACTTTCACCCCCAAATTATCGACTTTCGGGCCATGAACCGGGAGCAGAGTCTGACCGCCGCCTTGAGGCAGTCTGGCCAAGAGGCGGACAAGCTATCAGCGGATGATCAGGAGCATCTAGAGCACCTGGGAGAGCAAGAGGAGCAGCAGGAGCAGCAGGAACAGCAGGAACAGGTGGAACAGGGGGTGGAGCAAGAGGAACCCTGGCCGGAGTTAGCTCAACTCCATCAGCCGCCGGAGCATAGTCAGATGCTCCTTGCGGAACGCACAAGTTGCATTGCCGTCAGGACATACCTGCGCCTATGCCGCCTCCCCTTCACCGAGATGACCAGCGCCCATGCCGAGTTCATGACCCAAGGAGGCCGCCTCACCGGTCTGCCCATGCTCCGTCTGGGTCAGTTTAACATTTTGGCCGAATTCGAACCCATTGTGGAGCATGTGGCGGCCACCAGGCCATCGAAGGCTCTGGGCCGTTGGCTAACGGAAGAGGAACGCGAGGATATGCGCTGCATGGTCAACTACGTGGAGACCGTCTTCACGCTGGCCGAGATCCACTTGAGCTACGTTGATCCCGTCAATTATCGCCTGTACACGGCACAGCGGTGCGGAGCCGGTCATCCCTGGCTGCTGAGCCTGCTCCGACGGTTCTACAAGCAGCGCCAGGCCATGCGGCTGCTCCGGGTCTACGAGTGGCACCACCTGAACACCGACCAGGTGCTCGAGGAGGTCAGCGATTGCTGCGAGGCTCTGATAGACCAGCTGGAGGAGCATAGATGCGACTCGGACTCGGACTCGGGCTTTCTGTGCGGCTCGCAGCCCTGCGAGCTGGACGCTTTGGTCTTTGGCCATGTGGTTGGAATACTCAATACGCCGCTGCCCAACCGGGAGCTGGCCGAGCTGCTCTACACCTATCCGCGTCTTGTGGCCTTTTGCCGGCGCATCGATGCCAGTCTCTATGGAGGGAAGCTTTTGAACGAAAGAGAAGACTTTGGCTCTGACTCCGAGGAGGACTTTATCGAGGATAATTGGGAGGAAGGAGAGAATGAGCAGGAGATGAAGCAGGAGCAGGAACAAAAGTAGCAAGGAAGAGAAGCTCAGCCAGGAGGCTGCGCAAAATTAAAGGAGGCGGAGGGACAAAGGATTCTTATTGTTTTTTTATTTGGCCAAGGGGTCGGGAAGCCAATCAAAAATATGCAAAGCATTTACAATAAAAACGGCAGACAAACCGTAGATGGAAGGGGAACATCTCCAGGATTGGGAAAGGGACCGAGGAGGAGCAGGTTGGGCCAGAGATAAGCCAGAGCACAATGCCATAAAATACAGCAACAGACTTGGGCCAAAAAAACACTGAAAAATACAACGAATTTACCAAAAGGTCCTTTGGTTATGTCAAGTCTTTTCGGGGTTCTTAAAGAAATTTCCTTCGAATATATTTAAATTATTATTTATTTTGAAATAAAAAGAAAGGTTAGAAATCAATTAATATTAACAAGAGCTAAAATTAATTGATGAAATTATTTTTAAACGTTATAAAAATGCACTTTCGTTTTATTTTAAACAACATTAAATCTTAAATAATTATTAAATTTAACAAATAACTCGAAAATACTAAAGTGTCAGCTAAGGAATATATTTAAAGTTGCTTTTTTAATCGCTTCCGAGATAAATTTGACGATTTAACAGACTTTGAGTTGTATTTGTTTATATAATATAAATTCCAAAGACGTTGTCTTCAATTATAAAATTTCTTTGGTTATTTTTCTACCAATATTTAACTTATTTCCCAAAGATTACTGTTTAAATAAAACCAAAAATTTCAAAAATTAACTTGCTTATCCTTATTAGGTTTGGTCTTAGTGTAAAAAGTGACAAAGATCCTTTGGCAAAATGCTGGCATTCAATTTAACTTGGCCTTCGAGTTGGTCTTGGACTTGGAGTTGGAGTTGGACTTCAACTTCAAGGTAGTCTTTCCCATAAAACGTCAGTTCGATTTTATGACTGCCCCAAAGTCACCAATTCTGGAGAAGGGTCTCCTTCGACGCTAACCCGGGTGACATGGCCGCATCGTTCGGACAATCAGGGGCCATCATCGGTATCCCTGTTGCCCTTTCCCAAAATCCCTTAGTCCTTGTTTTCTTCTTTATTTTTTTTGGCTGACTTTTTCCCTTTTGACTGCTTTGCAATCAGAAACTCATCATGGCCTATTGATGATTTTTTCCATGCTGTGTGCTCCTTGTTTTTTCTTTTCTTTTCTGTTTTTTTTTTTTCGCAAAAGGATAATGTTCGGCTGGCCTTGATGCCGCCTGTCTCTGTTCCTGTCCCTGTCGTAATTTATTGGAATTTGCCAAAAGGATTAAGTACGCCAATAAGCGTTGCTCAACGTCAATAAGCGTCCTGTTCCGCACTTGGGGCCAGGCTCTCGCTCTCGCTCCCCTGCTCCTGTTATCGGCATCAGACGCTGCCGCCGGCCATTTTCCAGCCCTTTCTCTGTCTGTTTCCGCTTCCGCTTCCTGTTTGTGTGTGTGTGTGTGTGCGCGACTGCCGAAAAAGGAAAGGAACCAACAAAAAACAACAACAACAAAAAAAAAAGAAGAGAAAACACTGATAAATGCTGCGCGTGTCGAACGGCAGCCTGATTTGTTTGGCTTAATATTTCAATTTTTGCGAGCTTGCTGTCTTTATAAAGAGAGGTATATACAAATCAGGGGCACTCGAGTGGGAATTGGAAGGAAATGGTATGGCAGGATACCTAGAAACATTAAATATAGAAGAAGTATATCCTGTGTGGCTATGTTTTAGAACCCTACCCTGGGTAATTCCGAAGAGAAAGTCCTTCAATACTCGCCAGGAATATGTAAATAATTGAAAAAGTCTTCTTTTTAATATATAACTCGCCGCTCGTCAATCGCTTACTTTGCTCTCGTCACTCGCCACTTCCCGTTCGTTAATCCACACTCGTTACTTTAAACTACACAAGCTTTTAATCCTTACTCGCCACTAGTACCCTTCCACTCGTCAGTTTCCACTCGCCAGTTTCCGATAGTCACAAACCACTCGTCACTTCCCATTCGCCACTTCTTAGTCTCAACTTCCTACTCGTCACTCTCCAGTCTCAACTATTCACTCCCAACTTATTGCTCCGCACTTTCCTTTCCCCACTCTCGCCACTCACTCAATTTGTGATCAAAACTCCTCCGGATAAAGGAGCAGTGACTCGATGAAATCACCTCGCTGTAAACAAAATGACCGTCGTATTTTTTTTTTTTTGGAGCCCCAAGTCATGCAAGCTTCATCCGAACTTCTCCATCACGCTGTGCTTTATCACTTTATTCGGAGCTGAGTCGCCCGATTATCTATCATCCGGCAAAGGAGTCTGCGTCTTGCGTCCTGTGTCCTGCGTCCTGTGTCCTTTGTCCTCGTCATCATCATCACGAGAACGAGAACGACCTTCAACTAGCTTGCTGCTGCTCTCTCGCTCTCGTTCTCGCTCTCTCGCCCGAGTAACCCTAATGGAAAGTGTATAAAACACAATTTGTTTTCATTTTGTGCTGAGCGACTTTCCCCGACTTTTCCGACTGCCTGCCTGGTTGCCTGCCCGCCGCCGGCTTCGAGTTTTCAGCGCTTTATCTTTGCAGATCCGCCAACACACCATGGCCACGACCACGACCACGGCCAGCACGGCACTCCATCCGAATCCCATCCCGAATTCAGCATTCTGTCAGCTTAACCGCTGCCACTTGCCATTGTTGGCTGTTTATTTTGGTATTTGTTGTTAGCCGGGCGCCTCGTCGCTCTGCGAAAACTTTTGCACATGCCACGCCCAGGCTCGCCTCGCCTCGCCCACCCACGTCTCGTCCTGTCTGACTGCCTTAGGGCCACTAAACAACAGATAGACTCTAAGCGGGCCAAGAAAAAAGAAAGAAAAAAAAAACAACACACTGTAGGTGTATATATACATTAAGATGTATACACTAAGATATCTGCAAGATACAGGGAGAAAAATTGGGGGCAAAGGAAAGCTAGAGGAAGTTCTGGAAGTCCTGAAAATAGAGTCTAGATGGAGTTTAACAACTTGATCATATTAATTTTTACATTAAAATGAAGTTAATGTTAGGATTGATACTTAAGTGTTACTTCTATAACTTATATATTTAAATGTCAAACAAAAGTTTGTCACCTTAAAATGTATCTGAAGGTTTAAATCAATAACGAAATAAGGAGAAAAATCGGAAGGCTAAAGGAATCCCTAGAAGTAGAGTTTATATAGAGCTTAAATAAAGTTAATGCCAGGATTGATACTTAAAATAACTTATATGACTTAAATGTGTAAATGTCAAACAAAAGCAAGTATCCTTAAAATGTATCTGAAAGTTTAAATCAATAAAATGATTTTAAACCTAATAAAATAGAAAACACTTCCCAAATATATATAAATCCATTAATTCCTAGTAATATATGTATATCCATATATTTATAGCTTTACTTAGCATCTAAAACTCAATTTTCTCTTAGACCTTTTTTCCTCTCAGTGTTTACCATTTATAAACGGAAAAGTTCTTACGCCCAAGCTAGGTCCCAGGAAGAGGTTTTTGCGGGCGGAATGGCGGAAAACTTTTGCGTAGCCTACAAATTTTCTTTTTTCGGCTCCAAATTGGCTGAGGCTGAGGAGAGGAAACTTTTGCTTGCGGCTACTTTCGCCACTACTGCCGGGCGGCGAGAGGCCACCTTAGATGTCGCAGCAGCCAAGCACATCCTTTTGCCAGCCATGTCCTGTACTGGATCCTGAGCCCAAGGAGCAGTGATTAGGCAATAATTCGGTGGCACGCAAATGGCGCACATATTAACCCGAGATCACGCCCAGGGAAATATTATGGCGTGTCATTGGACAACTCAATATACCCAAAAGGGACTCCTGAGCTGCCTCCATCGACACCCTTGGGTTGTTAAGCAAATCACGTAAATTTCTTTAAACGAATTACTTTCAAATTATCGGGAATGCTTTTCTTTTTTTTTCTTATTTTTTTGAGAAGGAGAACCTAAGCAGGTGCACGTGTGTGTGGCAGAAGGTGGAGCTGGGAGCTGGGAGGAGCATTCCCCGAGCCATTTGGCAGAGAGTTTTAAATAAATATTATTGCCTTGGCTCTCGGTGAATGCCAAATGTGCCTCCTTCACGACGCCTCCTGTAATTTATATGAAAAGTTTTTCCTTCTCCTCCTTCTTGGCGCTTTCTTTCCGCACTCGCTTTTGGGCGGGTGTGATTTTTCCGGTTTTCCGATTATCTGATTTTCCGATATCTTTCGATATTTCCCCCTCCCCCCCTGTAACCCGGTTACGTTACACCTTTTTGGCCAAGAAAAACCACTCGACGGGGTCAATTTATGCAGCAGCAGCTGGTGAGAGAGACTACAACAAAAGCGCTCTCGCTTGCCAGTTTATAAAGTAGCAACAAATAATTGACCACCCGCCAAACACACACACACACACACACACCCTCGCACGTGTCCTGGAAGGCATCCTTTTGGGGTTGGAGAATTCTGGCTGGTTAGCTGGCAAAAAAATAATAAAAAAAGAATAAAAAGCAGAGCAAGCTCGGCGCAAAAACCCGCTCAAGTGGCAATCATCATGATGTCGCTCTCTGCCACTGCTCTTGATGATGATGATGATGATGAGAAGGATGATGATCATCAAGCCGGGCTGCACTTGGCAATTGTTGCCACCAAAGACCCCCCTCTTGCAGCTTTCCTCCTTCCCCACAGCTCGTGTCGCCCAGCCGAGTGCTTAAAAATACATTGCACGTTCAAATTGAAGTGGAAATGCAACGAAATGCATATAAAAACATGCTAGGAGAAGCGGCGGTGCTGAAAAGCGATTTCTTTGGTAAATCTCCAAGAAAAATTAAGGCTAGGATCAGGACTAAATTAAGCAGAGAATATTAAATATAGCTTGTACATAATAATTATTATTTATTATTCATAATAATTAGTCATAAGCATGTAAATAAGTGGATGGGTCGTTTCCGACCCTATAAATCATATATATTCTTGTTCAGCATCAACAGCCGAGTCGGTTTAGACATGTTTGGACGAAAAAAAAATTTTACTCCATTTTTTTTTTTTTTTTAAGGGGTCAAAAATCATCCTCAAAATTGTCAAAAAAAAATCACAAAAAAAAAATATTTTTAAAAAATTCAAATTAAGTACGCAGATTTATAAAAATAAAAATAAATACTAAAAACTAACACAGGAAAGATTTCCGAATTAAAATTAATGCATTTTTGGCAAAGCTATGATCGATTTTCGTGTNCTGTGAACTCAGCAACCCGTTTCCGTAGATAAAAACGTAAAGCAAAGCAAGCCCTTAACTTTGTGTCACTTTCAATTGTCACCTGAGTTGGGAGCTCACAAAACAAAATCACTTCCAATTCGATCGTCGTTCAGTGAACAGCTCTCAAAAAAAAAAAGTAAAAAGTGCTTTGAACAAAATTTAGAAAAAAAAAACAGTAGAAACCAAAAATTTAGGGAAAAAATAAAAGAATAAAATAGTAAATTAAATATTTTAATAATTAATAGAATTTGGAATAATTTTAAAAATGCTGCTAGAGAAGCTATTGTGGTTAAGTGAGTATAAATTCTATTCAAAGAGCAAAAAAGTAATTATATTCACTAAATATATATCATAAATTTTATATAAATAGTTGGAATCGTAGCGCTTCTCTGCGGAGCTGGCACTCATGGCCTTCCCGTGCTCTTCGCCGAGAAGCCCGTCTCCCATATTACCATTTCGATGATGCAGGCCGACAAGCCAATGGGGAATGTCGAGGAGGGATTCTGTGCACCGCCGAAATCGGTTAATGTTAAGAAAATGAAGGTTGACGATATATTGAGTAAGTACAGTTCCTTGCAGCTTTTTATAACCTTCAAACTGGGAATTATTTCAAATACTTTCTTGTATTTTAAAATATATTTCATTGATTCCTTTTCCAGACTGTGCCACTGAAAAGTCAACTTGGACCATGTCGCACTTAAACGGCCTAAAAGCCGTCGAAGCCATGATCCTGCACAAGGATTTGCCTGGCCTGCTCAGCCTGAAACGCTCAATCGAGAGTCATATGTCGCGCAAAGGCTTTCGCAAGTTCCACAAAAAATAAGGAAAATAAAATAGGAGCGAGGCACGAGGCAGGTGCAGGGGCAGGACACAGGACACAGAGACAGCCACCAAGTTCAAACTCTCAACTGATTCTTATGAATCCTTCTATATATATATTTTTTATATACGTTAATTATATTAATTACTTTATATTTGTTATTAAAAATGTTAAGCTGCAATAAAGAGAGGTTTCTGTTGTAAAAGTAATAAAATGTTGAAGATCAACTTTGGGCTTGAGTTTATATCTTGAAGCAATGCGTCTATGTATATAATTTTTTTTATATTATTTACTAAAAATGCAAACGAAATAGAAATAGAAAGTAAAGCCAATAAGCCTTAAACTTTAAGGATATATTTGGAAATATTCCCCAAAAGTACTTCTGTAGGTCAACAAATAAAAGTTATTACTTGACCTTCATTTCGAGTTACATTTGCTCGCTTTGTTGTGTTTGCTGTGTGTGTGTGTTAAGAGGTGTTGTATATTATTTGCTCCTTTTGTTGACCCGTAATCTTTATGGCCTTGTTAGGCCACTCGCTGAAAGCCCGCTTTGGAAGGAAGGACCCTGGGAAATCAACAAATCATCTGAGCAATTTTAGACATTTTCATTAGCCACAATTTGGGCATTAAGGCCCACGTTTTCTCACCTCTCCAGCAGGTCTTCGCCTTCGCATTCACTGCCGTATTTTACGGTCCTCGACACCTTACCGGAATTGGTAGCATAAATTGTCGAGTGCGGCAGTTAACTGGCTAAAACTAAGCCGGCAATCCATCAAACCGCAAATGTGCCAAATGAGAGGCTTTCGGTTTTCTATTAACTGTCAGCCGTTTAATTTACAAGCCCGGCACCTCCTCAGGGGGGTCAAGAAGGGGTCACACAGGAAGCAGCGTGGAAGGTGCCCAATAAATTAACCAACAGACGAGAACGGAAATGAAATGTCTGTGTGCCTGTGGCAGAGATCGGANAAGCGTTTTATTGTCTTTAAGCTTCATTAAGTCAAATGGCGCAAACGTTTAGAGCAAATGAAAAGCACATCACGCAGCGTCACGAATTAGAGCAGATCCTAAAGATATATATATATATATATATATTAATCTATGCATATATACTATATATATATGTACTAAGGAAGGCACCTTAAGGATCCATTTCAAAGAAACATTAAGTTTAAAAGGTTGAAAGAAGAAAGTAAGAGACATAATTTTGCTGGTTTATAACTATTCAAATCTTATTGACTTGTATTTTCTTTTATTTAAGTATTATTAACCTTTGTTTCCCTTTTGCTAATACTAATTTCTTAATTATATTTCTACACACAATCCCTTTGCTAGTTTTTTAAAGAACTTACTGTAGTCTCTAGTCTATTTTAGGAACCACTTGTGCGCGCATTAGTGGCGACATGAAAAAGCTTAAGTAAAAACAGGGAACTACTTGGCGGAAGTCAACTCCTCCTTCTCCTCCTCTTACGATCTACCCCATTCAAGGGACTGTTTATTTATTAACAACTCTTCCCCCCCTCGCTTACTTGCCAGGACTTGCCAGGACATCTTTCCACGCCATCGTATGTGGAATGTGGACGACGCCTGGCAATTAAAAAGTTGTCGCCCGGCAATAAACGCGCTCTCTTCGCGCTCCGAAAATCGAGTTAGAAGAAGGCAGCTGCAAATTAAATTAAGCGAAAAACTTTGTAGCATTTCAAAATTATTGAGTTTTTTGGTGAGTCAGACACATCCTTGCTTCCTTGACTTGCACCTGGCTATAGGCAGTACCTCCGCCTGGACACATAAGGAATCCCGGCGAGTAAGTAACAATGATTTTGGCCTGGGAAACTGACTGCTGATATAACAGATTATGGCCCCAAGTCAGGGCCAACTAAGCTTGAGCTGCTCCACTCGCAAGTTGCAAGTTCCAAGCTCTCTCAGCTCCGCTGAGTTACAGAGTTACCGAGTTTACAGAGTTTACAGAGTTTCGGTTAGCCCAAGGACGAGGACAAAAAGCTGACACAACGATGACGAGAACGATGATGATGGGGTTGGGGGATAAGGTCGAAACTGGCTGCTCCTTCTGTCATTTGTGGCTGCTGGTCTGCTTCATTGGTTTTTGATTGTGTTTGGCTGCTTTATTTATTTATGGGCAATGAGTCCCAGAG
Source organism: Drosophila punjabiensis (assembly GCA_008042585.1). NCBI lineage: Eukaryota > Metazoa > Arthropoda > Insecta > Diptera > Drosophilidae > Drosophila > Drosophila punjabiensis. The sequence goes on from VNJR01005070.1 coordinate 134,889, forward strand.
TCCGCAGATGGAAGGTGATGGAGGAGGAGCTTGGAGCTGGGAGTTGGACTCGATGTGGCTGCCAAGGGGGCAGTGGTTGGCAAAGCTTTCATAAAATATTATATCTTGTTTTTACTCACTGCGGGCCACTCATACTTTGATAACATAAACTGGAAAAAAACCCAACTAGGTTGAAGAATATAAAGAAGAAGAGTAAAAATATGACTATATTGATCAATTTTTTCGCAGTGTATGCGCACATAAGCTTGGGCCAAACTCATGAAGAGGCTTCGGCTTCGCTCACAGCAAAGTTAAATTGCAAACAACAAGAAGAACACACCAGGATGAGGAAGCGGAGCTGAAGCCGGCGCTAGGAGCAAAAGCTGGCTAAAGCGAGCTGGGAATAGGGAGCTCAGCATCGAGCTGAGGAAAAGCGGCGGGAAAGCATTGCCGGGAAAGAGCTCTCTATGTGAGGGGAGGGGTGCAGGGGCAAGTCGTGTGGCGAAGTTCGCTGGCTTTTTGTATAACTTTTGATTAATAGAGCGACGACGAGGCTGCCAGGCAGCTGTCGTTGGCATAATTGCACCGCACACACACACACCACACCACGCACACACACATCCCTAACCGAAGAGTCCTGCTTTCCCTTTCCCCTTTCCCCCCTTTGGTCATGCACATGACAACAACTTGGGTTTGGGAACTGAAACTTCTTACGCTAAATTGATTCCGTTGAAAACAAGTGCCCTCTGTACTAGTGTGAGAAAATGGGGGAAATCTGAGGGGGAACTAAGGGGAAAATAGAGGGAAATCTGCGGGTGGAAATGGGTGAAAAATGTGGGGTTGTGGAAATGTGGTCCAAGGCATGGAATTGTGCGAAACAAAAGCTCGCCGGGGATAACAGACAAATGCACTTATGCAACGCCGAACACCGAAAAGAAGACAGCTGAAGACACCATAAAAACAAACAACTTTGGCTCTCTATCCGATTTCCATGTGCCCATGCTCCTGCCAAGACATTTCCATATCCACATCTGCCGGCATCCGGCGGATGAGGATGAGGAACATCCACCAAACTCCAAGCTCCAAACCCCCCAAAAAAACATGAAGGGAGAGTACAAGCGCACATTAGGAATGCCGCAAGGCAGGGGGCACAAAGCCAGGCTGTTACTCCTTGGCGCGGGAGTTCCTTCTTGGATCCTTTCAATTCCGTTCCGTTCCTAAAAATCCCCAAACAGCGGATTAGGAATCAGGATTCCGGGTCGTGTGTGTGTGGGAAAAGGATGAGCTAGAGTCCTAGGTATTAACGCTCCAACAGAACCGTGTTTCAGGGTTTCCTGTCCAGTTTAGAATCACCTTAGGTCATCACAGAGCTTAATTTTAATTCATATTTAATATAAATAAATTAAAAGAGAAATAAATATTAAATATTAAACACAAATAAATAATAAAGAGAGAAGTTATCAGTTAATTCGAGACAAATCTAGGCCATTTCTTAACTTCAACTCTTGTTGTTTATTTCATTTGAATTATAACTATTTAAATATTAAATACAAATAAATAATAAAGATTTAAATTATCAGTTTATTTCTTAACTTCCACTCTTGTTGTTTATTTCATTTGAATTATAACTATTTAAATATTAAATATTAAATACAAATAAATAATAAAGAGAGAAATTATCAGTTAATTTTGTGCAAATCTAGGCCATTCCTTAACTTAAACTCTTAATGTTTATTTAATTTAAATTATAACTTTCTCCCCCTCGGCCAAGGCCCCGTTTTAAATGCCAAACCAAACATTGACATTTTCTGGTTTTTCAGCTGAGATTTGTGCTCGATTTGGAGCATTTAATTGCATTTGAGCTGCGCTGTCAGTTTGGTCAACACACAACTAAAAGTGGACATGGACATGTGGCGGCCGGGGTCGTGGCTTAAATCAAATTTAAAGCCGTGCCCTGTGTGACTGTGTGTGTGTATCCTGATAAATTATCCATGCATGCATATTATACGCGAAGGAGCGGGACGGGGCGGAGCGGGGAGTCCTGCACATGGCATAATGCATGCACACTTAAGGCCTCAAGAGTGCCAGCCAAATGGCATGACAGAGACGGATGCTGGGCCAGATAGCGCGAGCAACAGAGATGCCAGCAGGCAACGGACCTAAACTCGAAAAACCCCAACCCCAGACCAGACCAGACCAGGCCAGGCCAGGCCAGGCCCAGCCCAGCACATCTCATCTCAACTCAGAAAGCTTAGCAAAATACTTTCATAATAATCTTTATGGCACAACGAGGAAAATAGAAAAAAGGCGGAGGGAAAGACCGGAGGAGAACGGAGCGCGAGCAGGAGAAATGGGCAAAAATTGTTACCAAAAAAAAACCCAAAAAAAAAACGGAAAACACACGGCTAAACGAACTGCACTTGAAGATATTTATAGATTTCCTAGGATTTTTATTGATTTTAATGGTAAAAAACAAGACTAAACCAAAGACGTTTAAGTCGGGAAAATGGGTCCCAAAGCAAAACAAATGTATGGGCGTAAGCTATCTTGTTACTTAAAAGTCTGTGACTTACTTCTATTCTTAACTTATGGGTTGCTTTATGAAAAGCTGCTTTGCTTTCACCAAGTGTCCTTTAAAACTAAAGGATTTTTTTATTTGCAAAAGATTTAAATATATTTTTCTAGAGAAAAAGATCTTATGACTCCAGGAGTCCCAACTCAAGACCAAAACTCAACTCCTAAGTCCTTTAACTCAAGCTTAATAGTTTCAACAGAGTTCCTGCAATTTTTAAAATAAATTTTCTATATTTTCTATACTTTTCCTCAGTGTAACTGCCGCACAAGGGCAGCTGAATGGAAATTTCCAGGGGCGGGGTTGTCAAGGGGGACGCTCCACAAAAAAAAAAAGAAGTGAGTGTGCGTTGTACACTGTGATTTGCCTGCATGTTTTCCTCGTCCTTTTTTGTTGTTGTTGTTGTTGCTATGCGCACTCCATGTAGTTGGTTTTTTATGAAGCAACCAAATGTATGCACACCTACACACACATCCTTTCAGAAGGATAAAGGGAGAGAGAAAGAGAGAGAGAGAGGTGTAGCTGGAGGATTTTCAGGTTTGACGTGTTTTTTGCGAGATTAAGTTGCGATAATAAATCGCCTGCTTCCTGAGGAAACAGCAGCAACTTAACCGGCAAATCCAACGAATAACTCAAAAACAGGCAAGTTAAGTTTCCTTTTTTTTTTTTTTGCATTTTCCTTAAACAAAATAATTGGAAGAAATGCCATATGACCTGGTTTTGTTTCAGAGTTTATCAAGGACCTCAAGGAAGGGTTTGAAGGGTCTTTATAAGCAAAAAGAGGAAAGAATATATTAGCTAGAAATATTTTTCTTGTAAGAAATCGCTGTTAATAGGCTTTGCTATTCCATATTTCTATCCAAAAATGATTAACTTTTGGTTTAGAAGGAGTAAAGTTTACAGAAATAACTCAAGATTTCAGTGTAGCGGCAGGATAACTCCTTTTTTGGGGCTGCCATTTTTGTTTGTCTTGCCAAATGCTAAAAGCAAAGTTGGATTATGTGCGGGCAAATATGTGCCGGGCTCTGTGTGTGTAGGAGTGTGTGTGCTGGTGTGTGTGTCGAGATAATACAAACGAATCTGGTGTCCGCCATATGCGAGTGTGGGTGTGGGAGCAAGGGGCGCACCCCCGAAAAGTTGAATGTGCTCCACAGCAAGGTGAGCTTTATATGCAATAATTTTTCTCCCTATTTTCTGTTTTTCCCCCTTTTTTCCTTTTTTTGTTTTTTTGTGTTTTTTTGCAAGGCAAGAGCTGGATTTAATAAATTCTAATGTTTGCTTACCTTGCCCGAAAGGCTTTCAACCAGAAACCGTGAGCACACACAGACACACCGAGAGAAATAAGCAGCCTCAAAAGCTAAGGATTTTCCATATATATAAACTCAAGATCCTTTGGCTGGTTTTCGGTGTAGCAGCAGCTGGTTTTTGGGGTCGGAGGAGGGACTAACAATGTAAGGAGCCAGCCAGCCAGCCAGCCAGCCAGAGTTCGGCGCCACAGCAGATTTACTTTTATTGCAAATTGCAATTCTGCATTCCCGCCGTCGACTCCTGGCCACCTCCTCCTTCTCCACGTCTCCTTTTGGCCACATGATATAGACATTTAAATGAATGAATAGACACACACACACACACACTCAGGCTGAGGCCGAGGACCCCAAAGGCTAATGTGCAACTGGAGCTGGCATGTGCATCCTCATCCTCATCTCTCTCTCTAGTCTGTGAATTTGAATCTGCATTGCATAAGCGCACCTCTCGCCTGTCCGCCACAGTGACAGCTGGTTATGATGGACAGACTAAGGCCACAAAATTGAAAGAGCAACACAATATCGAAATGCGCCTCGATGGAGCTGCTGGAAAATAAATGGAAATTACTTGACATGACATGAAACAATTGAAGTCAAAGAGACATGCATATAACCCATAAACCTTCAATCCAGATATATTTTTTTTGAACATTGCTCCAAGTATCCTGAAGGACTTGTAAAAATACTCTCCTCAAAAGCCTGACAACAGGAGCTGCTGTCTCTCCCTTGGAAGTTTCTGAAATTTGAAAGGAAATTTCGAGCTAAATTGAATTTTCAACGGACACTAACAAGTGCACTATCAATTTCCCCAAAACCGGAGTCAACACTGTGGCCACGTCCTGTGGCTAACAGAGAGAGAGAGAGAGAGAATCCTGTGGAAATTTCCCAGCACCTGCTCTGGCAGTTAAATGGATTCAAGTTTCTGCTTTTAATTAATAAAGCCGTTTCTTTTTATTCGGACTGAGGTCGCTCCTTGGTTCGGCTTCGGTTTTGTTAAATGGGATCCGGAAACCGGGAAACCGGAGAAAAAAGAAGGCTACTTAAACCATGTCCAGAATCGCCACCAGCTGCGCTGCGAACGCTGCGGCGGCTTAACGGGACGCGGCGGCTCTGGCTGCTGCGGCGGCACCACCTGGAACATACGCGGCTCCTTGGCCGCCATGTCGTCCACGCGATCTTGGGCGGCTCGGAGGACGCAGTCACGATACTGCTCCATGGCCGGAAAGCACTCGCAGGAGCGCTGGCGATTGTGATACAGACAGTCCTTCAGCCGGTTGGCCAGATTCACGCAGGGCATCTCTGCCACCTCCTTGATTTGGCCCTGGGCGTGGATTAGCAGGCGGTCGAACTCATGGTAGATGACCTCCGTGGGTCTGGAAAAAAATTAAGAGAAATGTTTTATTACAAGGATGGAGGATACTCCATATTTCAGGCTCAGACTTGGATAAAAGCGCGTATTATTTTTTAGCAAATAATAAAAAAGGCTTTGCAGCAATAGTACTTTTTTAATTGGACTCAAATATCGTTCAATAAATATTTTATTAGTAGAAAACGCACATATTTTTTAGAAATCACAAAGCCACAAGCCTAACCTACTTTTGATGGTAAATACTGGTTGTAAATCCTTATTTTTTATTATTAAATTGAAACAAAATTGAGCCTAACTTGGAAAGTATAGTTAATATTTCCTGAAAATAACTTTCTACAATATTAATAACAAGAAAGGAAGCTAACTTCGAAAAGTAAATTGTAATTTTTCTCCACGTTTACCGATCGTTTGTATGGCAGCTATATGATATAGTCGTCTGATTCTTATGAAATTTACAACAAAATTCTGAAAAAAATATGAAATACTAGTATATCAAAGTAGAAGAAATTATGTTGAAAACTGACAAATCTATAAATTTTTTTCTAAAAATTTCCCGACCGTTTCTATGGCAGCTATATGATATAGTAGTCCGATTTTTATAAAATTAAATCCAAAAATCTAAAACAATATATTAAGCTTACAACCGATAAAGATATGTTAAAAAACAGTGAAGTTATAATTTTTTTTCAACAAATTTACGGATCGGTTGTATGGCAGCTATATGATATAGTCGTCCGATCTGGCCCGTTCCGACATATGTACGAGTGAGAGTATATAGCAGACTATCTGCAAAGTTTCATTCAGATAGCTTTAAAACTGAGGGACTAGTTTGACATGGCTAGATCGACTCGGCTGTTGATGCTGATCAAGAATATATATACTTTATAGGGTCGGAGATGACTCCTTCACTGCGTTGCAAACTTCTGACTGAAATTATAATACCCTGCAAGGGTATAAAAATATTTCTGGGCAACAAAAAATTTTTAACTAAAATATATTTTGAAATTATTTAAAAAGTGATTCTCCCCGGAAGGATCTCTATCTTTCTGACACACTCACAGTCTCTGAATATCCTCGATGGCGGTCATTAGGTTGCCAGCCTTTGATCGGCGCCTCACCAGCTTTGGAAATTCATTGGCCACCAAATGTGGCTTCTTGTAGTGTTCCTGCTGATTCTGGAACGTGGTCTTAGCCTCTGCTTCAGGTTCCGTCTTTGGTGACTCTTTGGCTTCCGGCGATGCCTCCTGCTCCTGCTGCTGCTGGGGAGTAGCTCCTCCTCCTCCTCCCTGATCCGAACGCGATGCGTTGGCTCCCATTTTGCAGGCTTCCACGTCTAATCCTTGCTAAAATAAGCTTCGTATGTGGTTTTAGGTTGCAACTGTTTTGGGTTTTTAGTGTAAGACCTATGAATTTTATGATTTTGTGTCAAAACGATAAAATATTCATGGCTAGAGGTGTGTGTGGAGATGCCAAAACATTGGGGAAAAGTTGTTAAAGTTGTTCGAAGGGAGAGCTTAATATTAAGAAATAAAATTTAAAAAAATGCGGAAATTATATTAAGAAACTTGCATGCAAGGGAAATAAAGTTTGAGTCAAGTAAATAACGTAAATAGTGGAATTAAGTATTTTTAATAACAAATTCAAGAATCANATGCGAGGCATGCCACGCCCACCGATGATGCCCCTTCCTGGCCTTGGCAGTGCCAGATGTGCTGGAGAGCAGAGCAGGATCTGCGGGAGCATCGGCATTAGCCGAGCACGTTCAACTTTCCAGTGGCACGCGAAACCGCACAAAATGTCGCCGCCCCACTTGCAGGACCTCTTACTTCATCACACCCTCTCGCACTGGCACTTGCACTCGTCCTCGTCCTGGCACTCATCCTCGTACAAGGATTCGCACGCCCTACCCCCTCCCCCTTGGCCCAGTCATGCACTGCGAATTTTTCGCACATTTTTGCCCTTCCATTTTTCTTGTTTCATTTGATATCCCTTCAATGACTTGTTGGGAAAGGGTATATCGCATTCGAGGTATGTTTGCCAGCTGATCTCGGCTTCTACAAGAGTTAATCTTCTGAAAATTGGGATGTGAGATATTTACTAATAGTAGAATTAAGTATTATAACGAACATTACGAAATAATCATCAAGAGTTTAAAAAGATCAAAAGATCTGAACCTTGAGATGTGACCGTACAGGATTTTACAGGATTTTAGTGTCGATCCCAAGGAATCATGGTTGAGTTGGTGGGAAAGGGTATATCGCATTCGAGGTATGTTTGCCAGCTGATCTTGGCTTCTAACAGAGATAATCTTTTGAAAATTGGGATGTGAGCTAATTACTAATAACAGAATTATAATGTACATTACGAAGGAATTATCTCGAGTTTTATAAGATCAAAAGAATGGAACTTGGGATGTTACCGTGCAGGATTTTAATGTAGATCCCTAGGATTCCAGTAGAACTTTAGTATGTAAAGACAGATGTTACTATATTACTATACTTTACTTTACTACTTAATCTTTTATTCCCACCGCTTTACAACCAGACATTTCTCTAACTTTACGCAATAAGTCTTAACTCAAGTGACGGTCTTTCAGGAGCTCCTCTGATAATGACAGCCATTTCGAAACCTATCTCTGTGATAGTTTTTACAGCCATATTCGAAACTAGTTTAAAATCAAATGAAGCCATTCCATACTTTTATGGCCAAGATCGTAAAGAAGATGGAGAAACCTGGCGCTTCTACTGGGTATTTTTATGTTTGCCAAACTCTTTTATGGGCCGCGTTCATTCGTTTCTTCTTTTCTTTTCTTTTTTTTTTGTGGTGTTGGTGTGCCACTGGCTTCGCTCGCTATATTTTTCAGCATATAAATTTTCGTTCAAGTTGAAAAGTTTCACATACTCCTGTCACGTAACGCGCAGTGGGGGCTCCACTCCGCTCCGATCCGCTCCTGGTCCTGGGCGATGGGATGCGTTGCAGTTGGCTGGCTGTCAGCGGCGGCGTGGGNTTAAACTTTAAGCTTATGAATTAATTGCTAAGTGCAAGAGTATAAAAACTTCAGCTCTCCATTTTTGTTAAATGTTTAAATAGAAAGTTTGCAGGTGCCAAAATTGTGGTGCTTAGCTTACACTTGTTTTACTTTTAACCTCAATCATTTATTCATTCAGCTTGTCCTTAATTATCTCCATTAAAAGCTGAGGCGAGGTCCTCGTAACTCATTTTGTTATTTTGATTATGCAACACATTCCTGGAATGGCCATAATTGCAAAGCATTTCACTCGGGAAATATATACACAGAGAGCTGCAGAGCTGCTGGCTGGCATTATTATTTATAACTTTATTTGTTTGTTTATTATTTGCACGGCTCGAGTGCTTTATTTTCCTTTTTGCTTTATTCACTTCACTTGCAGCGTGGCTGGGTTTTGGGTCCCGGAGTCCTGGGTCCTGGGTCCTTGGAGTGGTCAGCAGCAGCAGCAGCAGCAGCAGTCGTCGTCTTGGCCATCAAGTTTTGTGTTTTGTCATAAGTCATGTGTCTCCTCGCCTTACTTCCACTCCACGCTGCTCCCAATTGTCCCCCCACATTTTCCCCCCACTTTTCCTCATTTACCCAACTGCAGTGCACAAAGTTGTGTACTTATGAAAATTAGTTTCTGCTGCTGCTGCTGCTGCTGTGCTTCTGCTCCTATTTCTCATAATTAAAGTGCAAATAAAAAACTAACTGGCGGACAAACAATTGCAATTAAATGTTGTTTTTGTTGTTGCTGCTGTTGCTGTTGTTGCCCCTGTTGATGCTTTTATTGCTTTATGTTTGTATTCACATTTATTTGTTGTTCTTCATCTCAGCTCTTCGTGTTTTTATATCCATGGATTTTTTCAATAAGATTTCAGGGGATATTGACAAAAGGATAATATCCTTAAGATAGATAGATATCTATAAAAAATAGAACCATTTATTAAACTAAGATTACTTTAAAAATATTGCAGATTTAAATAAAGAAATTAAGGATATGGAAAAATAGCATTTACGGCACTCAGATCAATTCAAAATTATTGTAGATTTATATAAAGAAATTTAAGATGTGGAAAAATATCTTTAGAGGAAATTTGATTCAAGATCTTTCATTATACATTTTTCTTTGGTTTTAATCAAGGGATATTATATATTTTTCTTTGGCTTTAATCAAGGGATATTATATATTTTCCTCTGGCTTTACTCAAGGGATATCCTTAAGTCTGGACCTTGGTCCTTGCTCCTCTTTCTTTTTTTTTTTTTTGTTTCCNACAGAAACACACACAAACAGGAGCGGGAAGCTGAGGACGAGGCAGGACGCGACTGTCATTTGCCTGATAGACGGCGTCCTTTGGCAAGCGGCTGTGCCTCTGCCAGAGCCAGAGTTTCCCTCCAATCCCCATCAACGAAATATCCTTTCTGACTTCAGATTTTCCCCCCTGAAGGGAAGTTGCTGCTGGTGGCTGGTGGCAGTGGTGCCGGTTAGGTGGGCCTTTTGTCCTTGGCTTCAAGTGCTTGTGCCTGATTTCGGAAATTGGTTTGCATTAGAAATCACTTAAGCGCATAAAGTGGTCGTGAGTTATTGCCGCAGGATGTGCACCAGGACACCCAGGCCAAGCTATATATATATATATGTATGTGTGGCATATGTATATACGCCTTCGTTCCGCCCCGTTGCAGCCACTTTCTGCCAGAGAGGCAGAGAGTGTATATTTTTTTCCCGCCGCAAATTAATTAGAATGAGCAAAATTCTCTTGGAATATACATATATTTTTTTGTGTTTTTTTTTTTCTTCTGGCGCTCCTCTGTCTCGTCGTCGCCGTCATCTCATTTCAGTAATTAAGACATTTTGCTTCATGAACTTCAAAGAAAACATAACTTGCACGCTCCACTGGCTTGCCAGATGGATGTTGCAGGCAGCTGGCAGGAGGCGGAGGCGGCGTATCCAAGGGAATGCGCAGCGTAAAAGGGATGATGGCGAGTCCTTGCAACTTCTTCTTCTTCTGCCCAACACAATGCACAACACTGGCGGCGGCTTAGATGCTCCTCCCTGCAACTTCCGCTTCCTCTCTCCCTGCACTTCCTGCTATCTCTCTCTACCGACCTTTCCTGTCGCCGCCTGGGCTGCGCTGCGCTGCGTTGCTAATTTCCTTCATTAAGCAGCTCAAGCATTTAATGCGAACAGAANTGCGGCTCACAACTTGAAACTCAAATAGAGCAAGGCGAAAGCGCACACAACCGAAAAATTTATATAACAATATCAAAATGAAAATTTAGGGAAATTCTGAGAAAATTCAGGGAAATTCAGGGAAATTTACAAAGTCAGATTTGTCAATCAAAATAAGAATTTAAAAAAAAGTAGGTACAAGCATATAATTTTCAACAGTTTTTTCCAGTTGAAATATATTTTGAATATTTTTTATAAAATTTTCTATTGAAATAGAAATTTAGGGAAATTCAAAGAAACTCAGGTAAATTTACAAAGTCAGATTTGTTAATCAAAATAAGTATTAAAAAACAGGCATAAGTATATATTTATCAACAGTTTTTTCCAGTTAAAATATATTTTGAAAATATTTTATTAAATTTTCCATTGAAATAGAAATTTAGGGAAATTCAAAGAAATTCAGGGAAAGTCAGATTTGTCAATCCAAATAAGAATTAAAAAAAAAAAAAAATAGGTATAAGCATATAATTATAAACAGTTTTTTCTAGTTCAAATATATTTTAAATATATTTTCTTAAATTTCCTATTGAAATTCTACAACTTTATTTGGGAGTTTTAGCTCATAAATCCTTTCAGCGTCTACATTTATTATTTCTATATTTATTAACAAAGATACCTTAATTTTTAACTGTGCAGTTTTCCAGTTTTCAACTGGCAGTTACCGCTCCCAGCTTTAGCATCAGCTCCATCTCCGGGCTGCAGTTCGCTGTTTTCCAGGTTTCGAGTTACCCAGCAATCCCGGCCAGCGTTCAGCGTTCGGCGCCAACTTTGTCCATTAAAAACAAACTTTTTCCGGGCAGGTGGAGCGCATCGATGGCTTCCCCTTTAAGCCCAGCTCTCCAGCTCCGGATCCAGCTACAGCTCCACTTTCCGCCTCGATCCCTGCGTCCATCAAGCTGCTGCTGCTGCTGCTGCTGCTGCTGCTGCTGCTGCTGCAACAAGGTAACCAAAAACTGATACGCCGAATGCAGGCGAACCAATTTTGTAATGTGAATTTAATGTCAGTTTTGCGACAGGTGCGTTGAGTGGCGATAGTAGCAGCACGACGAGGAGATTGAGGAGGAAAAGCTTTCAGCTTGGACTGCCGCTTTTTCCCCATTTTCCCCCTTATCCCTTTTTCCCATTTTCCTGTTTCCCAGGCTTAATGCATTGCATTTGCAGTTATTGGCAAAGTTTGCTGTGGTCATGAGAGATGGGAGGAGGAGAGTGTGGACTTCGGTTGGGCTTCCAAAATAAATCTCGATGGGCAATCACTGGCGACACTGAGCTATCCTTCTAATTAATGTATGGCAGCCGCCGTTTTATACTTTTTTTTGACTGACATATAGGTCCTGGCATCTGTCCTTGCGGCTGTTTAAGTATGGCGAATCCTTGAGCGCTGACAAACGGAATGATTGAGAAGTCCAGGCTATATATATTCTCTGTGAGCAAAAGTTCAGCTAGTCTTGGGTCTATATTTACTTTAATTTAATTTAAACGGGAATTGGTTATAATCTGATTCTTTTAAATATTTAAAATATTGTATTTTTTTGACAACTTACATATTTGTTCACAACTGTTGAATTTTATACGAGTTTCTGGTGTTTGATTGGAAAATTGCTTTCTGCTTTCTGGCTTATTGTCCGCATTTTTCACCATATTTTTCCTGAGGTTTTCATCATTTTTTGTTGTGGTGTTTCTTTTTTTTAAGCGAATAAATATGCCCTTGCCAGTTGATCCTTTGACAAAGAAGGACATTGATTTCGGTCACAATAAAAAAATTCATAAAAAATCAGTTTTTTACTTGAGTTGTGAAGAACTTGTTGGATTTATTGTTTATAATTGATTTTATTTTTATTTTTTTGGGGACAACACACCTGCTGAGCCTTTGACTGTAAGCTTTGGGTGTTTTTAATCCTTAAATTGAACTTTTTATTTAAATAAAAAGATCTGTATATAATTTTGTATTGTATTTATAATTTATTTTATTTTATTTTTGCCACTTATAAGAAAGATCTTTATATTATTTTTTATATTACTAATAATTTATTTTATTTTATTATGGACACTTATAAGATAAAGGCCTTTATATTATTTTGTATATTATTCAGAAAATATAAATTCTGAATTTTATTTTTATTACTTATATGATAAAGATCTCTTAATTATTTTTTATATTATTCAGAACTTATATTATTTTATTCTTGCTATTTATAGGTTTTACGGTTTCTTGTTTGAATTATTTATTTCCTAATTAAATTATTCATTATTTTCTTTGTAGAAAAGGACATCCTCCTTATTTAATAAGAATTAACTGGAAATTGGACTTCTGCCTTGCTCTTACTTAATATGTTTTTATACAAGTAAGTATTCGCCTTGTACTATATCCCATATATAATATATATTCTATGGGGTCTGCTCTCTCTCTCTCTTTCTCTGTTTGCCTTTGGCGGCGCTGCCAGTGCACTTTCATTGCGTTAATATTGAAATTGGGTTAATGAGTTTTTGTTTATGGCGCGGGCACACATACACAGACCACCTTTACGGCAATTCACCTGGGTAAAAACCCAGGATCCGCATCCTCATCTGCATCCGCATCCGCATCCTCATCTACTTCCGCATCTTCACTCCGCTTAATGCAAATTTCACCCAAAGGGTGGGCGTGGCACATCGTCGATGGTCGGATAATGATGACGATGAGATGATGATGCCGATGCCGATGAGGATGCTCCTTTTGGAGCGTTGAAAACAATTTTCAGCTTTGACTACGTGATGATGCTCTCCGAAGGGTTAATGTTAATTAAAGTGCCAGGTAAGAGGCAGGAGGCATGAGGCACGAGGCAGGAGGCATGAAGCAGTATTGCGAGTCAGTTGCAATCAATGCGGAAAATTCGCCCAGTCTGCTGCTCTCTCCATATTGATTGTGCAACAACACAACCGCAACAAAACCCGGTCTGAAAATCCATTTTTGCAATCAAAATATTGGCGCAAATTTAATTCAAATTGACGGAGAAAATATATATATGGGATATAGTATTGGTTGCGAAACCAGAAATGTGTGTGTGTGTTACACACATTTCATGGCTATCCCAAATGGTTTTATCTTTTTCCGTAAGGCCAACAGGGCGTATTCATTTTTATTTTTATGTTTTCACCACACAGATGTTACCATGGCTATGATTATTATTACGGTTATAACCAAGTGTATAAGTGTGTGTGTGTGTGTGTGTGTGTGTGTCGATAAATTCCACTTTGCCGTGTTAATTATGCATTTTACGCATGCCACGCCCCGTTCGCGCCCTTCGAGAGGGCCGTTATTCCCAATGTACTTATTAGGGCGCAAAATTCAATTAATGAGCACAGGCACCCGGATTCGCGAGTTTTTGCATTGAAAGATGAACAATGTTCAGAATGCAGAGAGAGAAATTAAAAGAATTGTATAAATAAAAAAGAAATTACTAGAATTGTATAAACAACAAGTAAGAAATATTAAACAACAAATATATTGAAAATAAATCAAATAAATATATGAAATTTATTTTAAAATTGTAGTTTAAAAATGTATATTTAAGTTAGTGTACTTTACTTAAGAGTTTATCAAGTAATCGCAGATAAATAATAGATTTTATGTAAACAAAATATTTTACAAATTATTTAATGTAATATTTAATTTCAAACTAAATAAATAATAATTAAAATATAATATTAAATAAATAAATAAAAATTCAAATTGGTTGTAAGGTGAAATCATGTTTATTTTTATACCCTTCCCTGCAGGGTATTATAATATTGGTTATAAAGCCTGCAACGAAGTGAAGAATTCGTTTTCGACCCTAGAAATCATTTATATTTTTGATTAGCATTAACAGCCGAGTCGATCTAGCCAAAAAATTGTACTGCATTTTTTTTCAAAATTTTACATCGTAAAAATTGTTAAAAATAAAAAAAAAAATTAAATTTATAATGCTGATTTGTTAACCTTCTAAAAATTAGCATAGAAAAGCTTTCCAGATTGAATTTAATGCATTTTTGGATGAGTTATGAACGATTTTCATCCAAAAAATTTATTACATTTAAAAAATTTTTTTTTTACATTGTCAAAAATTGACGAAAATATTAAGAAAAATTTAATTTTTTATTTAATATAATTTTAAATTTTGATGCAGATTTGTGAACCTTCTAAAAACTAGCATAAAAAACTTTTCCAAAGTGAAATTAATGCATTTTTTACCAAGTTTTGATTGATTTTTATGCAAGGATATCTAAAACTTCGGCTTTCCGAAATTATCTTCTGTCTTGTTTAAATCTAAAACATGTATAAACGTGTTTCTTCTTAAAATCTTTGACTCTCTCTCTCTCTCTAGCTCTCCCTCTCTCTCTCTCTCTGTGCATTTCTTGGGCATTAAAACCCATTCTGATTTATTTATTTAAAGTTCATAATTCACCAAAAATAATACCTAAACCTCGACCTCTTTCTTCAAGTGTAATTGATAAATTTTGTTGGAGTTTTTCCTGCCATGTCCTGGCTCTCTCTCGTTACTCTGGCGCGTGGCATACTTTCGGGCTCAGTGGCCCGGCATGTCGGCCAATAAATTATGCGAAATTATTTGAAGTTGTTAATGGGCTGCGTTGTCGCTGAAACGCTGAAACACAGAGCCAAAGCCAGAGCCCATTACCAGAGCCAGTGCCCCTCTCAGTGCGTAGCAGTTGCTGTCACAATTATGATTTAGTTGCCTCATTTACCATTGGGGCCTCCGCTGGCACCTCATCATCAGTTAGCCGGGGTTAGCACTGGATTCGATCCACACCTCCTGCCACCTAATGGGAATTGTCCCAGAATTCAATTTGTTTCGGACCCGATTTCGCACAGCAAAGTTAATTACCCAACAAAAATAATGGTCCCGGCGGCATGATCGCATAAATATGAGCGAATAATCAATCAAGTTGCTGCGGAAATTTCCCATTATTATTTATGAGAATATTTTTGGGAATATAAAGATAATATATAAAGAGAATATATACAAAATTAGATAATACAAAATGGCATCTAAATTGCATATAGTTTCCCCGAAAGGCCACTTGCTTTTCATCATCAGTTTCAGTTTCACTTTCGGTCGAAAGGAAACTTTTCTTATTGCATAGTTGGAAGCATATTTCATTTACTGGGGAATTTCCCCAGTCTTGCACTTTGTAGTTTCCCAATTTCTATATAGTATTTGGCACTTTTTTTTCTCCGCTTTCCCTCCATCCCGCTTTTCCCCTGACGCATTGACCTAATTCAATTTCACGCTGCGCCACACACAAAACACGGCAAGGAGCGAAGCGAAGCCGGAATGAAATGCCAAGATCGGGGCCGAGGAAAATAAAAGGAAAATAATGGAAAATAAAAGAGCAAGAGCAGGAGCAAGAGCAAGAGCAAGAGCAAGAGAAAAGAACAGCAAGGAAAAGAAAAGCCGAGAGCGCAGAGAATGGAAAATCAACTTAACTCAACTCGAATATTGTTTGGCGGGTGTACAATCAAAATTGCTAGCGAGAGAGACCAAAAGGGTGAGGTGGAGAGAGCTGGAAAAGCGGGAAAAAGGGAGAGAGTGCGAGGAAAAGCGACCAGCGACAAGCTGGGCTAAATTATGAAATACACACAGCGCAACAAGAGAGAGAGAGAGAGAGAGGAGGAGCTGGGAAAACTTTAGAAAGACTTTTCCTGCCTGCAGATTTTTCTATTAACTGACACTGCAACAACAATGCAAACAACAACAACAGCCGGCAACTAATGCAATAATAAAGGAAAATTTCCAAAAAGAATAGAGAGAAGAGTTGAAGGGAGAGTGAAGGGAAGGGAGTTGCTCTTCCGCTTTTCCAAGCACCAAGTTGCCTTGGCGACACACGACGCTGCAGAGTAGGAAAATTCTGGTTAGAAAATTGGAGGAAACCAATCAAAATCTAAATATTTTGGAATATAAATAAATATATTTATTAATTTTAATGCAAAATTTAAATAAAAATATTTAATACGTAAAGTAATTAAACAAATTAGTAGAATTTTAATAACCTAAAAGAAAAACACTATATAATGAATTATTTAAACATTTTTTATTAAATTCAGTGTTTTTAGTTAAGTTAATAAATACCTCTAAAATTATGAATTTTTTTAAACATTTTAAATGCTTTTAAAGCTATTTTAATAAAATTAAAATCCATATAATTATTTCTTTGAAAACTCTGGCATTTCTCCTCTTATTAAATAGTTTTTATTAGTGCATTAAGCAGCCAATTTTTAATCATAAAAGACAAGCGACAGGACAGGACAGGATAGAACTGGTTCCGCCAACTCAAAAAAGAAGGAATCCCCCGGAAAATGATGAAAAGGGGTAATGGGAAAAAGGGCAGAGCGTAAAGGAAAATGGGAAATAGACCGAGAAAGAGACACGAGCTCACTTCCTGCTCATTATGACCTCGGCAGCCATAAAGCTAACGCTTTAAATGCTCCTAATTAGGTTTCGGTATCCTGTCATAATTGGCAGCAATTCTGATTTGATAATTTCACACTCCTTTATCAAATATATATTGTCCTTTCAATTTAATACTCCAATTGAGAGTCCAAGTAGAAACTGTAATCAAACTAATTAAAGGCATTCCCGCCTTTAAAGGGGAGTCTGTTCGATATATATATATTATTCTCCCTTTTAAGCTGGTAATTATTGTGCCTGGTTATGACGTCAAAGCCAAATGGCAAATGCCTGGCCCTGTCAGCGTGTTTCTTATGCGCCAAAAATTGATTAATGCGCAATTATTTGCAGGCGCTCTAAATAAATTTTCCAATTACAATTAGCGAGAAAAGCGGCGGCGGCAGCGGAAAATGGCCTGGGAAAATGGGGTCAGTTAAGAATGGTTTTTGGCTTTCAGCTTTGCCAGCCTTCGCCCAAACTTTTTTTTGGCCAACTAAGCAGGTGATGATGATGAATGAATGAATTAAGTCCACCTGTAGCTATGATACCACGAGAAGCGGTCCTTCGATGTCAGCCTGTGATGATGATTGAGGACATTTTACTCTTTGTTGTTGTAATTTCAATAATTTTTAGGCTAAAGAAAATATTTAAATATTATGAGAATTTTATTAAATACTATAATTATAATAATAATAATATAATAATAATAATAATAGAATAATAATAATATAATAATAATAATAATATAATAATAATAATAATATAATAATAATAATAATATAAAAAAAAATAATTGACAATATAAAAATAATAATAATAAATAATTAATAGCAATAAATAATGAATAATAATTAGTAATAAATATTAATAAATAAATTAAACTCAATAAGAACATAGTTCATAAAATGCATGTATAACCCTATATCTAGGTCTCATACAAGTTATAAGAAAGTCTTTAAAAATCCCTTTATAAACCAATAATGTCATTCTATAGTTAACTTAACCAAAGACACTATATAAATAATAATTTAAAATAATAATCAAATAAATAATAATAATGGAATAATAATAAAATAAATAGTAATAATAAAATAAAATAACAATAAATAAGATAGATAACGCCCATATATGAATTGTTTGAAATTAAGCTCTTTCTATAAAAATATAATAAAAATATTTACAGCATAACTATCTGCTGCAGACTCAAAAATGTTGGTCCTTTAGTCCTTGAAAAACCTCAAGTCCCCTTGGAAAGGGTAGAAAACGAGCCACTTAAGCGTGGAAAATTGAAATAAATGTGTTTTTAATTATGCCTCCAGTGACAGGCCACATCCACGTCAATCAATTAGAGGCTGTCAGGATCCGATTCTCTCAGTCTCTCTCAGTTTTCCCAAATCAGAAAAATAATAGTTCTAAATATATATATTTTTAGCTTAAATCTAGCTCTAAAAGAGAAGAGAGAAAATATATATAGAAGAAGTGGAAAGCAAGGAGAACAGTTTAAGCGAAATGAAAGGAAATAAAGTCAAAAAGTTTTCCTTGTTGAAAATGGCCGCATAACGGAAAGTAAATTTACCCAGCAAACGAAACGAAATTGTTGCAAAAATATTTGAGCTGCATAAGCTTGAGCTCCCTCCCTCCTCCTCTCCGCCCCTCAAAAAATGAGGGGGGATGGGGGGGCAGCAGCTGTCACACCCAGTTCCGAGTGTATTTTTTGGTGTGTCTCTCTCTCTCACTGTGTGTGTGTGCATTTGATTTTATGACTGTCAACTGACGGCGAATGTTTGTCATGGAAACTGCGATGGCAAATGGCGAAGGCAAAGGAAAAGCCGGTACAAAAGGAACAAAAAATACAAAAAAAAAAACAAAAAAGAAAAAGCTGGCAACGTATTTGGCTTCCTGCCATTTCGATATATCAAAGCATCATAAATGCTGCCATAGTTCCACAGCAAACAACAATGGCCTGGCCTCTGCCTCACGTACGTGAATAACTCCCATTTGGCTCTCCGCACGCCGGAGTCCACGTTGCGTATGACGAATGAGTTTCATTTCCACATTTCCACATATCCACATATCCACAATTCCGCATCCACATCCACATCCAGCATCCAGAGGACACCGTCTAGCACATCCACTTGTCAGCGGCGTGGGCCGGATTATCTGCTGGGAATTTTCAAGTGCCTCCAGAGTGGTCCTAGGGTCGAAGTTGGGGCTCCAGTTCAGAGGGTCGGGGTCGGGGTCGAGGTCTTTCGGGGGTTCCCTTGGGTGGCAAGTGCCCTGCCTCCTGCCTCTCCCCCAGCAATTACAGGACATGTGGCGGATGACAATGATGATACATCCAGTGGCATATGAGCCTAAAGGAGGCAGCACTTCTCTTATTTCGATTAGCCTCTTGAAGCACTAAGGATAACTACAAAGGAGCACACCATTCAGAAGAGGTACCTTTGTTTTTAGCTTTGGGTTTTATTTTTTATTTAGAGGCCTTTAAACTGCTTTAAAAATATTTTATTTTTACCTCAACACTTTTGTAATAAATAATAACTGATTGTATTTTTTTAAAAAACTTTTTTATCATGATTATAATAAAATGACAAGAATAAGTTTCTTTTACTTTTATTAAACGAGCATAAATAGTTCATTTTTATTTCTGAACTTTGCTTAAAATATTTCTAAGGCAATATTACCTCTTAATTGTAATTTGATGTAAGAATAATGTTTATAATAATATTTATGACAATAATAATAATTTGAATCATGTTTATATTAATATTTATGACAATACTAATAATTTGCTTAAATTCGTAAAGTAAACACTGAAGACTGAGTTCCTTTAACTTTTATTAAACGTCTATAAAAAGTTAATTTTTATTTTAATTTCTGAATTTTGCTGAAAATATTACTGAGGGAATATTAGCTATTAATTGTAATTTAATGTAAAAATAAAGTTTATTATAATATTATTTGTTTGTATTTGTATAATAAACACTAGTATTTGCTTGCCTTTTTATTAAAAACTATTTTGTCATGATTATAACTGTCAAGATTGAGTTACTTTGACTTTTATTAAACGTCTGGAAATTGTTAATTTTTTTATTTAAATTCCTGAATTTTGCTAAAAATATTTCTGAAGGAATATAATCTTTTAATTTTAAATTAATGTAAGAATAAAGTTTATATTAATATTTATGACAATAATAATAATTTGCTTAAATTTGTACAATAAACACTGAAGATTCACAAAAGGTTGTCTTTAAAAAATCAGCCAGATCTTGACCTGGTTTTAATATTATTATTATATTTCTTTCAGTATTTCTGCCAGTGTATTGTGCTGGCCAATTGTTATTGTATTGTAATTCGCCAGTCGAAATATTTGGCGGCTAAATAACCATTTGGCACACCGAACCCTCAGCGACACTTGATTGGATGGGATTGTTGGCTCTTGGAGGTTCGAGGTTTCAGGAGGGTTTCCTGTGTGTGTGTGTGTGTGTGTGTGTGTGTAGTGGGTGTTGGTTGTTGGGTGTGCGTGTGTGTGTGAGCAGGGAGGCAATTAATTTACACTAACCACTTGGCAATTAAAATGAAAAGTAAATTATATAGCCAAGGGATCGGAGTGGAGTGAAGGCACTATTCCGCTGCAGGTCCTAGCACAAATCCAGGACCATTGCACAACCTGACACACTTTTCTCTATCTGTCTTTGTCTCTCTCTATCTGTGGGTGTGCGTGAGTGTGTATGCTGGTGTGGGTTGTTTTTAAAAGCATTTGCTGCAAATGTATCTCGAACTTCGCACACTTGACTGCCATTCAATTTGCATAGGAAATTAGTTTGTTCGCTTTGAATTGAAGTTGGTCCCACGAGGCCAAACAAGGCCAAAAGTACTGAGGGTTAGCGGTGGCCCTTAAGGGGGGGAGTGGGGAGAGCGGGGGGAGCTACAGATAGCCCACACACACACACACACACACACACATGTAACCCAGCTGAGTGTGTGTGTGGCGCCAGATGTGTGTATTTGGGCGCACATTTATGCGTTTTGTTGCTGGCTTTTTGAATGTGAGAGCAGAGAGAGAGAGTATCCACCTTGTGCTTACACTGTAAGAAATAAAAGTTACTATTTTTATATAAATATGAATTTATGGGATATTTTGTTATATTTCTTTGTATTATTTCTCTTTATTTCTCATTGTTTCATTTGTTTCTAATTTATTTCCTATAAAAAATGCTTAAATAAATATTTTTTCATTTAAATCAAGAAATAAATAAATAAAATAGATAAATTAAAATAAATAAATTAAATAAACTAAATAAATTAAATAAATTAAATAAATTAAATAAATTAAATAAATTAAATAAATTAAATAAATTAAATAAATTAAATAATTAAAATAATTTAAAATAATTTAAAGTAATTAGAATAATTAAAATATTTAAAATAATTTAAATAATGAAAATAAATAAATAAAATAAATAAAATAAATAAATAAATAGGAAATTTCTTCAAGTGTAAAAGGCACCAGCTGCCACGTTACATCTGAGTGTGTGTTGCGGCCTGTGTGTCTGCGTGTGTAGATTTTTGCATGTTGTGCGTTGCACTCCGGATCTTTTTGTTACTTAAGCAGACAACGAATGCGGCGGCGGGAAAATGGGTTTCCCTTGGCAAGAACTGAAGCAGGAACAGGAGCAAGGACGAGGACCAGGAAGGATGCCATGTAAGCACCTGCCTCTGGGACAGGACAAGTTGTGGTTCGAGGCTCTCTCTCTCTCTTTCTCTCTCTGGGGGCTGGCAATGAACACATGTACTCGCATTTTGGTCACATTAGCCCAGCGAAGGTACAGTCGCAGCAGCAGCGATAATTAATCGATTAACATAGCAAGCGATAACAGTCTCAAAGGACATAACCGATAGCCATTAAAGTCAAAGGAAATCCTTTTGAACTCCATGGGGAACTGCAAGCCAATTAAAATATTTTCCTGCTTAGCTACCTCACATATCCTGATCCTTGGCTTATTACTATGCATTTTCCAACCGAACCAGAAGATGCTGCACTTCT
This sequence comes from Drosophila punjabiensis, assembly GCA_008042585.1. Taxonomy (NCBI): domain Eukaryota; kingdom Metazoa; phylum Arthropoda; class Insecta; order Diptera; family Drosophilidae; genus Drosophila; species Drosophila punjabiensis. The sequence goes on from VNJR01005070.1 coordinate 156,822, forward strand.
GGTCCTTATCGAATCCTGTTTGATCCTGCTGTGTAATTAATACAAAATTGCAATGCTGGCAAATACTCGACCAAATGCAATACGAAGAATGCCTTGGATAAATTCATTAAGTAAATTAATTTCTTTGACATGAAACTACTCTTTGACGGCCGTTATTTTGGCCAAATTAATGTGATGAATTTCCAGCACGCACAGGATATATTTACATATATCCTTTACCTATATCCTTACATACATATATAGACACACACGCATGGTATGTGATTAAGCCTTGGCTACAAATAGTATGCCGCAAGCCTCCAGCTCGTCAACGATTTTCCCAGCTTGCGTCGGCATTACGACAAGCATTATTGCCTCGGGGGCGTTGACAGCCCTTCAAGCCGCAGGGGGCGTGGCATTTTCCACCCAACAAGACAGCCATGAAAATGGCTTAAANCAGTCAGGGAGACGTGGCAGCGTCCTGTCTCTCTTCACTGGCTTCGATTTGATTTGGCTCTCGCTTTTGGCCGATCAATGGCGTTGAGCCAAAGTCAAATTGCTGCTTGACCCGGGGACGGGGCGATATTCGAGAGACTTGTTGGCGAAATTATGTTGTGGCTCCTGCCAGGGTGTTGCCCAGGATAAGCCACGACTGGTAGCCGGTAATTGAAACGTGCTTCGTGGCTCATAAGCTACTCTAAAGGTTGGAGTTTAATTATTATTTTCCATGAAGAAGCATAGGAACATATATTTAATTTGAAATTTATGATGAAATATTAAGTTTTACCTTAAAAATTACAAAAAAAAGTGACTTCAAAAGCGGATTAATGAGTTAACAAGGAACCTTCTTAAGGTTATCCTTTGAGTATTAACGGGATAAAGAATGGAGTTTGCAAAAGTTCTTGTGGCTTTGCTTTTCAATTTGCATTTTACACTATCTGGTATCTGTATCTGCATCTATGTATCTGCGCACCTGCGTATCTGTGTGTCTTGATGATTGCCCATGTATCTGCTTGTTGTTTCGATTAAAGGATTTCCGCCGCTGCTCCTGCTGGTCGCCAGGCTCCCTGACTGCCTGCCTGCCTGCCTGCTTGCTCCTCCTGATTAAGCATAATTTATGTTGGCCAAGTGGCGACCATTAGCGCTGCGTCGCCATCGCTGGAGCTGGAGCTGGAGCCGGAGTCGGTGCCGTGTCCTGTCCATGATAAATGCGTCGCATTAGCGTCCAATGCCAGCCAGCGATAAATCGCTCGCCCAAGTCCCTGTCCCCGTCCCCATCCCCATCTTCATCCCTCCACTGTATTTGCCGATGTTTGGTTAATTTCGCTGCGGGAATTTTAAATCATCTTTAAATTAGGGTCATGCTAACTCAATAAACCAAGTGCGGAGCTCCTGTTCGTCCGTCCTCTTTCTGCACTAATTGAGTTGCAGATACACACTCGCACACACACACACATTTGCCACAATTTGGCAAACAAATCACGTAGCAACCGGCAGGGCACTCTCCTGCTCATCCCTCTCCTAGCCGAAGGCCATTACACATGGCTCCTCATTTGGTCTCCATCGCATTGCATTCCCTGATTTCGCTGGGGGACAGCTAGTCCTCCTTCTGCTCCTGCTCCTCGGTGGTTACGGTGGTTACAAAATATATATACGAAACAGATGTGCGGATGAGTAAGTGCAACCGTATTCCACACACTTAATTGATTCAGCGAGAAGCCTCGAAGCCATCGGTCAAGGAGATAGTTCTCTCATGATTTTCTCTTTTTTTAACGTTTAACTTGTAGATAAGCAAGGAATTTAGTCATAAATTAATTTTATATATTTTTTATGTAATATCTGTGATTTTCTATGAGCGAGTAAGCAAGCGAAGCAGCGAGTAGTGAGAGATCCGTAAAAGAAAAACGAGAAGGAGAGTCCTCCTCATCCATTTGTTTTTTTCTTAAGTTCAATTTGTTGGTTATCACGGGTTTTAGTCATAAAAATAATTATATATATTTTCTTTAAGTAATATCTGTGATTTTCTGATTCTAATAGCGAGTAAGCAAGCAGAGCAACGAGTAGCGAGAAACCCGTTAAAGAGCAGCGAGAAGCCTCAAAGCCATCGGTCAAGAAGTGTTCTCATGTTTTTTTTCTTTTTAGTAACGTTTAATTTATAGATAAGCAAGGAATTTATTCATAAATTCATTTTAGATATATTTTTTTTAATGCAATTTTTGTGATTTTGTGTTTTTATTAGCGAGTAACGAGATAAAGAGCAGCGAGAAGCCTCAAAGCCATCGGTGAAGGAGAGTCCTCATGTTATTCTTTTTTTGTACCTTTTGACTTATAGATAAGCAAGTGGATTAATTAATTATAATAGTTTCACATTGATATATATATATATTTTTTTTTATAAATAATATCGGTAATTTTTTTATGAGCGAGTAAGCAAAACAAAAAGTAAAGTGTAAAGTGTTAGAATTCAGCGAGTAGCCTAGAGAGTCCTTTAACTTGATAAAATCGAAATAAAATTTGCATACTATTTAAGGCTTAACTTTTTTTACGTATTCCACGTAACCACTTGCTCCCGATCTTATCAATTTCAAGGTGCAACATAAATCGCAGTATCTTAACGGGCGATGCCTTTTATGACAGCGAACTATACCGTTTTTCTTCGAGCTCAAAAATTTACATTTATTTAATTTGCTGCTGCGGCCCCCGCGAAATGCAAATTCAGTCGTTGCAATGCGAAAATTCTCGCTTGCTCTCTCGCGCTCTTGACTCGTTTCCCTCACTCGCTTTTCACTCGATTTTTCCCCAGTTTTCCCCACTTTTCTCTCTCTCTTTCTCTCTTTATTTTTGGTCTGCGTTAATGCATATGCATGAGACTTAAGCAGGGGCCACGCCTTGAAGTGCGGAGTGCGGGTACTGCCGCCGCTGCCAAATTATCGACACTTAAAATGTTGCAAGCGTCGCTTGTTTGCAGGACTCTCTGTCTCTCCCAGGGTTCCTTTAAGCCTTATTTCCTCTTTATTCCCTTTTTTAGTCCCCCCCCCCAGACCCCCTCTTGGGTCTGCATCCGCTTCATCTTCGTCGGGCCGAGTGTCGTTGTCCTGCCAAAGGATTCCCGGCGACGTTTATGTAATCTTAATGTTTATGCAGCTTATGCTTCATAAATTCGCCACCATTCCTCCTCCTCCGATCCCTTGTCGTCGAAATCACCTCCAATCCGTAATTCCCAAGCCCCACACCCCCCGCATCCCCCCATTAAAAGCCCGCCCCTTCTTCCCCCTCAAGCCAGCGCCAGTGCTTTTGGCGCCGCGACGTCGTCTTCCGGTGGCATTTTGCTTCATCGCTGGAGCAGGAGCAGGAGCTGGAGCTGGAGTTGAAGCTGGAGCTCTCTCTCCATTTTATACCCTCGGCAGTTCGGTAATTTGGCCAGAATTTTGGCCCAAAAAAACTTTGCAGATTCCATAAAGCCAGAAAACTTATGCCGACAAAATATGAAAGCTTAAAGTGTAACACCTTTAATTACTTGCGTGGCGCAAATGAATAAGCGTTAGTTTTGAAATCAAAAAAGAAATCAGTGAATCGTTTAGGGTTTAATTTATAAGAATATAGTTACAACAATTATTCTCAAGTTAGTTTAGATTAATTATGTAAAGCAACAATAATTATTTTAAGCAAACATTTAAGCAGCTTTGAGTTTAATCTGGACAACACTGCGTATGAGTGATCTGCGAGTTAAATGTGCCTAAGTTTAGATTTAAGTCATATGTATAAAGGAAGCTAGTTGCTTAAAACATAAAAAGTATATAATTTATTAACAAAATATAATTGCAAAATAAGTGTTAATAAAATTGAATTTGACTTAAGATCCATTTTAAATTAAGTTTTTAGGAAGATTGATGCTTAAAAGCTATAAATTGTCTTATTAATCCACAAAAAATGGATTGCAAATAATTAACAATAAATAAAATGTATGTTTATAAATATATACTTTTAATTATATTTTTTATTAGTCTTTACACTATTTATAAACCCAAAAACTAACTAACTTATGACCTTACTTTTATATTTAAAGGGTAGCTGTAGTTCCTTTTCTCGTTCCTTTGTTAGCCATTCATTTTGTGTGTGTTTTCTTCGCTTTTCATACTTTTTGTTTCCTTCTTTTCATTTTTTTTTTTTTTTTTTGTGCACATCCGTTGCCATTTGTGCCATTTGTTTATTGCCAGTTTCATTGCTTCATTGCGAAGGTTGGCTATGGGGCTATGTGCTGCTGCGCTTATCTGGGGACCCCGGAAAACCAGCTCCTCCTCCAGCTCCGTGTCCATGTCCGCTGCCATCTTCCATCTTCATCCGCTGCTCGTTCGCATCGCTCCTGCTTTATTTTGGCTGATGGAAATATTTTTACGACAAGTTTTTCGCGAAGATTTGCAACATTTGCAGAAAAACAGGCAGGCAGTCAGCCAAAGAGGAAGTGGAAATGGAAGTGGAAATGCCACTGGATGTGGATGTGGCACTGCGAATCAGCGCAAAAAGTCCTGCCAGCAGCAGGAGCGGGTCCAAAATGAAACGCACATTCTGGCCATAAAACGCTTAACGTTGATGCGTTCGCTTTGATCGACCTCTGACCCGGGACCGCTGGCCATGCCCTCCCGCAAAAATGGAGGAAAAAAAAAACTGAAACGGACACCGACGCATCCGGAGGATGTTGTCAAGTTTTATGTTTAACATCGCTCTGGCACCGAGCGAGAGAGTTGTACTGAAAATGGCATGGAATTCTCTCGTTCATGAATTTTGCATGCGCCAGCAGAATGCAAAATTATAATTAGGCAGCGAAACAAGAGAGGGAAATAGATACCCGTGGCAATGCCTGTTCGCATTTCCCCCCTTTTTTTTACCCGCATTTTTCCTCTGCTTCTCCCCAAAAACCCCTCTCTGCCCCCACATTTACCACATTCCCTGGATTTTGCCTGTCAGGACGCGTTTTTCGGACGCTTTCAGAGTCCATGCACGTTCCGGCATAAAGTACATTTTATTAGCTTGCCTTTTGCATTTGGCGTTACGGCGGCGGCTCCGGTATTTCCACTGGCTCACTGGTTCAGTGGATCTTATGCATGCAATTAGTGTGACCAGGTTTTGGAATTTTAGATAATTTAAGAGAGAGCGAACCAACTAAGGAGAACTCTTAAATATTAATTATTTGAAAAAGTTTGCATAACAATGTAAATAAAAAATAGAAAAATTATAAAAAAATTGCATTATAAATAAAAAGATGAAAAAAAAAATAATAAGAATTGCTAAAATGAATTAAAAAAAAGTTGTCTTAAATATTAAGTTATTTTATAATAATAAATAAAAATATAGAAACATATTTGACTAGTTTACATAACAATGTAAATGAAAAGTAAAAAAATAAGAAAATTTTTAATATAAATAAAAAGATGACAAAAATAATAGGAATTATTAAAATTACTTTAAAAAAATATTAAAAAATAAATAAATAAAAAAACGTCCCGTCTTTGTTTGGTTTTAATTCAGAGCCGACTTGACCTCAAGTCTGGAGAATGTTCTCATTTTTTCTCAAATAAAAAAATATTACAAAAAAATTTAATAAAAAATCAGAGTTGCTAAAATGAATTTAAAAAATATATAAAAGATTTTTAATATTATTAAACTAAAGTTAAGTTAAAAACTCATGCCAATTAAAATAAAAACGTTAACTATGAAACACCAATGTGACCAAAGCATACAAGGATAATCGCTAAATTAATAGATAATTAAATTACTTTATTAGATAATAACAACTAAAGTAAGATAATAAAATAAAAGTTTGGCTTAATTACCATGTTTTAGTGAAAACTAGTGTGACCAGTCAAACCAAATATAAGAAAGCAATGTGACCAGAACCCAAGTAAGTGAAGTTAGAAAGAAAAAGTTGTTCTAACCTTAGATTAGATCTTAACTTTTTATTTAAATGCAATTTAAATATATTTCAACATTAATTACTTCCATAAATCCATCTTCTCCCTCTACAAAAAATATCAGAAGGTTATTTAAGTTAATAGTTTAATTTTAAACTAAGGTTAGAATAACTTTTTCATTCCAACATTTAGTCTGATTAGTACAAAGAGTTTCTACTCCTCCTTTTTTCCCCCTTTTTATATGTTTATGTTTCTAGTTTTTCTGCGTTTTTTCTTCGCGCTGACAACGCTGCGTATGCGTAATAATTTTTTAGTTGTGCCACACCCGCCGACACGAGGCCCAAGAGCCAATGCAAATAAATATTCAATTGCAAATGGGGCACAACCCACACCCCTTTTTTCGGGGGATGGAGTTGGGGAAGCTACACGCGAAGCGGACGCGCTCAAATTGCAAATTGCGCTCGTTTACAAGCGAAATAAATGCGCGCGCGCCTCTGCCATTTGGCAAAAGTCAGCCACACACACATCCAAAGCCGGATCCTGACCCACCGCATTAGCCAGGACTCCATTCCGCCATTCCACCATTCCTGGCTACCATTTCGCCCTTGCCCCTCCGCTGCCATTAGAAAAATGAAGCGTCGTGCCGCAAAAGACAACTTGGTCGGTCGACTCGGTTGGCATTTTTGTGTTGCGTGCTTTTTGGGCGCGTAATTAGATAAGCAGCCGGTCGTCTAGCCCCTCCACCCTCCCTCCTCCCTGCCCACTGCTTCTGCATTTTCCCTAAACACAAAAAAAAAAATCAAGAAAGAGAGAGGGGAAAACCCCAGGTAACCAACAGGAACGTTGTCACAACAAGCCGCTGACAGATGGAGCGTCATAAAAGCGGCAGCAACCTCAACTCCAGCAACAATGCGCCGCAAAATGTCTGAGGTTGGGCGGGGAAAAAGGTGGAAAGGTGGCAAAGGAAAAGCGGAAAACGAAGGAGCAGCAGCAGAGGAGCTAGCGAAGCGAGGGGACCAAGCTGCCGGGGATTTGTCACGTGGCCAGCAAACGCACCTGGGGACAAAGAGGCGGACAAGGACACAACATGCAATTATACGCAATCAACATAAATCATTCAAATTGCCGCACACACACACACACACACATACAGAGAGGCGAAGGATAACAAGAAAGAATGCCTTGGACAGGACGCAAGGACGAAGGATTACCCAGTAGACAGCATAAGTTAGGTGAACTTTAAGAGAGTTATGGAAATAATTATGGAATATATGAAATGGGGAGTTATTATTGTTGAAAAATAGCTAAATCAATAAATAATAATAATAAAAAATAAATAAATAATAAATAAATAATAAATTTGAAAATAAAATCAAAACATATTGCCAGAATTAAGCTAATTAATTTAAAAATAATTATAAGCTTTGTACTTTTATGTGAACTTTAAGAGAGTTTTGAAAATAATTATGGAATATGTGAAGTGAGGTTTTATTACTGTTAAAAATAGCTAAATCAATAAATAATAAAATTAAAAAATAAATAAATAATACAAAATTAGAAAATTAATGTAAAAATAATTCCAAAACATATTCGCAGAACTTTGTTAATTACTTAAAAAATAATAAGCTTTGTACTTTGCTGAAGTAAAATAAATAAATAGAGAAAAAAAATCTTTCTTTAATTGAAGCCAAAAAATTACAATTTTTTCCCCTTTTTTCCTCAAACTAAAATCCCCTAAAGGACATATCCTTGCCAGAGCAAGGGAACACTTCACAGGGGGCGGCGTTTTTGGGGCGTGGCAACCCCCAACGTTGACGTTGGCTCTTGGCTAATTTGCAATTGAAATGCCCAAATTCTGTGGGCTGGCCGCATTACGCATACGCCGTGTTAGCTGCGTGGCAAAGTCTCCTTAAACTTCCGCCGCTGTCCATTCATCTTCATCGCCCCCTCCCAGCTAGCAGTCCAGCTCCTTGCCTCGTAAAAACTCCGCTGACAAATGCCACAGGGGCACGAGAGTTGCCACAGGTCGAGGGATATTTTTGCAGGACGAAAGGAGTATTTGGGGAATTAAAAGAAAGAAAAGTGAAAACACAACAAGGAGTCAAGAGGAAAAATAAAGAGGCAGAAACCTACTTTCACTTGCTGAAATAAAGTTAAGGTCTTGTCAAGATTAATGCCTAAAGACTGTTAAATAATATAAAATCTTAGATTCAAATATTACCCAAAATTATCAATCAAAAAACCCATTTTTTGCGATTTAATAATCTTTGTTTTTATGAAGTATTGATAGCTTTCGATACATCGTCTGGATAAGCGCGTTGCGTTTCACGAATAATCCTCGGCTAGATGGTGCCAAAAAAAGTTATGGGAAGTCCTCCAGAGACCAGAAAATTCAACCAGTTTTTCTCAGTTTTCCATCATCATCGAAGCTAACATCAATATTTTTTTGTTTAAGCTGTTGTATTGGTGTCTTGGATCCTGGATTTCTTTAAAATATTTACTGTTTGCTTGGGTATTATATCATAATGCCCGAACTTACAATTTTGGTATACGATTTGTTTGTTTTTTTTTTTGGTTAAACATCGTTCGAACATTTGTGGATTTTCAAATGGTTTTTCCCAATGGATATTACGGAGGGACTTCTTTAGTAGTTTATAGTTTTTGCTCATGCCAAAAGCCAGTCTCTATATCCAAAACCCTTCACACTTAATCCCTTTTTTGGATGCAAACTAATCGAGAAGCAGCTCCATGGGCACATCGTAGACCTCGGAGATCTGGAGTGTTGTGTAGGCCACAACGCCGCTGGGACAGAAGGCCATTGCCTCGTCCAGCGTTATCCATTTGGAGTAATCCTCGCCGGCATAGATCACATGCAGATAGATGATACCGTTGAAAATTGCATGGGTTATAATGCCCATTATGTTGGTAGAGCTGCCGCCATTTCCATTTCCGTTTCCGTTTCCATTACCTTCTCCAGAGTTGTCACCGCCGTTGGCATTTCCGTTCAAGTTAACGGTTCCCGTTCCAGTTCCGCCGCCTCCACCTCCACCTCCGCTTCCGGTTCCGTTTCCGGTTCCGGCAATAACGTTGGCACTTGGTGTAACGGCAACTCCGCCATTGCCAGGATTAACGCCGACACCTACGCCATCGCCGCTTCCATTGCCACTCGCATTGTAATCGCTGGCAGTGGCCGGGTTTAGATTGATGACCATCCTGGCAGGATATAGGTTGTTAACTGGTATAAACAGGGATATTACTATATAAAGCGATCTCTTACCTGACTTATCAAAAAGAAAAAGTGAAAGAGTTTTTTGGATTTTAAGGCTTCTGCCGCTGGTTTCCGGTGTCAGCCTCTGGCACTCTGGCACACGAGATCCGATCCTTTTGAGATCTCCCTCTTAGTCAGTCCCCCGAATATCCTTGAACTTAAACCGGCAAATTTTTTCGTGTCCTTTTTAGTTCGATTTCGTCCTGTGGCAACGGGTCACTTTCACGGATCTAGCTTGGCGCGCCTCACACGCGACAGCGAACTCTTCATTCAACGGACTAAATACTTGACTTGATTTTTTGTTTCCCGTTCGATTCGTTTTCTTTTTTACTTTTAGAGTTTTTTTTTTAATATTTTTGTTTTTTTTTTTTTGGGTTAATTAAACGCTGGTAATGTGTATGCCTGAGTGTGTCGAATTGTGTGTGTTGACTACCTGAAAATTCCATAAAATTTCAATGACAGCGGCATCGAAGGCAAGGTGATGCAGGGAAAGGTATAAAATAATGCCAAAATATGGAAAATATATAATATATTTAGTGGAAAATAACTAAATAAAAATATATAAATGAAAGTAAATGCTTAAGAATATATACACAAGTTAGAAGGTTAAGACATATGCTTTGAAAGGAGTTTCCTGCCCTTTTAAGCTTCATTTTTGGCAATTCAACAATAGCCTGACAACACACTCCCAACTTTCCCATTCATGCTCCGCTCTAGATTCACATTTTCCATTATCCTTTTCCCCGTTGCCAGATTATTTTGCCAGCAACAAATGAAGCGCGAGCAAATGAAACTCAAACTCCTCGCACACGGCAAAAGTTGTTGACATGGCAGCATCCTTTGCCATACCGACTGCCTGCCACCTGCAATGCCTCACCGAGCTTAGCTGCTTTATTTATAGCGGAAAATGCAGTAGCGGAAAAGCGGAAAAGCGTAAAGGGGGGCGAAAAGCTTAAGTCGAAGCAGCAGAAGCAGCAGCAGCAGCAGCCCCAAAGCAATTAAATCGCATTCGCTGTGTGGCGAGCAAATAGGAATACGACTCCCGAATCCGACTCCCGGCCAGAGACAAACAATCAAACGGAAATTAATTGCAGGATGTGTGAAAAGTGAAAGGCAAAAGCTGCTCGGTAAATGATTGTCGAGCAGCGACAGCGACTGCGACAGCGACAGCGAGAGCGATGGCAATGGCGACTTTTCCCCTCAGTCAACCTATCAGCTTTCCATCTCTGCTCGCGCTTAACCCCTGATTGATAGCTGGCCAAGCATTGGAGCGTTGACTTTTGCCCTCTCGCCAGCTGAGATGGCCAAGAAAAGTCTACAGAGTGGAGCGAGTAAGCAACGAGCAGACAAGTAAGCGGAATGACGAGTAAGCACAATGACAAACAAGCAAATAGCTTGAAGAAGAACGAGTTAAGACGTTAAGGATAAACGAGCGAGAATTCGTTTAAGATGGTCAAAAGTACAGGTACAGGAAGACAAACGCCAGTCATAAGATTGAGCGAGTAAGCAACAAACCAACAACGAGTAAATGAGCAAGCAGAACAACGAGTAAGCAGATAAACGTGTGAGCAGAACAACAAGCAAGCAGAACAACGAGCAAGCAGAATATCGAGCAAGCAGAAGAACAAGTGAGCAGAACAACGAGTTAGTAAAACAGCGAGTAAAAAAGACGAGCAAAAAATAAGATATTCCAAGGAAGCGAAAGCAAACTTCGAGTAAAGACGACGAGAGCGAGAAAGAAAGTAATCTGTAAGCAGAGCAACGAGCAAGCAGAACAACGAGTGAGCAGAACAACGAGCTTGCAAAACACCGAGCAATGGAGACATAAAAATACGTAGAGAAAGTAGATATTAAAATCTAGCAATTCTTTACATATTTCAAAACTTGCATTTGTACTTTTTGACTTGTCGACTCTTTACATATTTCAAAACTTACATTTTGAAATCACCAAAAATATATTTTAAAGAAGAAAAAATGTAATATATAAACCCCTAATATTTTGCTCCGCAGTGTACATAACACATTCTGCAAACTCACTCAAACTTATGTTAAACACAAAAATGTTCCAATTTCATGTCATGATGATGGGTTTGCTCGCCCCAAAAATTCATTGAGCCATCGGCCAAAGCTTAATTAAGACATCGTTACGTGCACTTTTGTTCTCATTTTTTATTCTTTTTTTTTACTATTTTTTTATTGTGCGGACAATGAGGCCACGGACTCCATCCATGGCCCCAGTCCTGATCCGTAACCTTAACCGCATCCGCATCCGGCTCATAATAAGGCGCCTCATTGGAGCGACAAGTGAGTTAAATCTTCATGAAACATTTGACAGTTTCCCAAGAGATGAAAGAGGGCGGAAAATGGGAGGGGATGTGATACACACACACACACCGCACACTCAGGCACACCACCTGCTGCAGTCACACTCACTTCATAACGCTGTCAAGGCTGGAGCGATGCTGAAATATTGAAGCTGGGAGACCCTTAAATATTCACGAGTTCACGTGGCCTGAAAACCGTCGAAATGCAGTCAGTCTCAGGTCAGGTATCATGACAATTTGCTGGAAAATCAGCCGTTAAAATAACTGAATTCTGAATCCTTTTTCCTAGAGTCCTCTCTGCGAAGCCTACATTTTATGCAAACCGAGTGCTGTCAGGGGGCAAGTTCAACGACTGGCACAAATATGTACATACATGCCGGGAGAGTGGAAATCTAAAAACAATCCAGAACCAGGGTAGCCACCAACATAAACAATTTATGAACAACAAGGCAGTGCCAGCAGGACTCTTTTGGAAGAGGAAGAGGAGCAGGACGAGCAGGACGAAAAAAAGACAGCGAAAGTAGCTTTGGCTTGCAGCTAGCTAACTTTTAGCTCAGCTTGTTAGTTAAGCGTAAACAAGGGGCGGCAAAGTGGGCCAGAAAGTGGCTAAAAAAGTGGGCGGAAAGTACAAGAAAAGTGGGTGGAAAAAGGGGCAGAAAATTGGGGTGTATAAATGTTAGTAAAAAATAGAGCAAAGCATAGAGCTCAGCTTGGGTCATTTGAATGCATGTTTGGATGGACAGACCTCGGACCTCCATCGATGATAAGCAAGAAGTCAACACGAACGCTTCGGTCTTGGAGCTTTTGCAGAAAATGGCGAAAATGGTGAAAATGGGGGCTGCAAAAGAGGGGGCGTGACGCCAGGTGGGCGGCGGCAAAGGCGGTGAAGGCGGTGAAGGCGGTCAGCATTTGGCGGCATTGTGTTTGTATTTGCGGTGGCACAGAGACGCAGAGTCAACGCCAATGGTAAATATTTAGCTCTCGGCTGCACTTGAGATTAACTCGCACACAGAGGATGCAGTGCTCAGTGTTCTACACTCAAAAAAAAAAAAATAAATAAGAATAATAAAAAGAAGCAAAAAAAGAAGCTAAATAACAGCAAAGTTCAGGCTGTTCCAATTGTTTATAATATTATAAATCAGCTTCAAGCTTTGTTTGCTTTATTTTGCTTTACAACTAAGCTCAATCTTCCTTCTTAGTAATACTTTTATTAATAGTATTTCTCTCAGTGCATTGCTCAGAGAGTACCCGGTCAGAGGAGGTCCTGCAAAAAAAAAAGGGACAAAAGCAAAGTGAAGCAAAATACAAACACACTCAAAAGTGAAAATGGAAAAAGTTTCAATGGTTTTATCATGTTTACTTTTATTTGTGTCACTGAGTGGTTGTATAAGCCCCAACCAGGGGTCAGGGGTCAGTCCAGGGGCTAAGCAAACACAGACAGAAGCGAGGAGTACGAAGAGGAGAAGCTTGTGGAGGAGCAAGAGGAGCAGCAGGACATGGAACCTGGAGGGAGTCTCACATAAGAAGCGTATGTTCAACACACTCGAGGGAGATCACTGGCTGCCGTGAAGTGCCCGACAAGTGACAGCACTGGATTTCGATAAGGACACACACATACACATACACAGTGTCCTTGCTGTGTACATTGGGGGGGGTGTCCTGGTTAGTGCCCCAGCTGAGCCCTGCTGAGCCCCGGCGCCTTGGCTTAGCTCGAACGACGGCCATCGAACTGCAAGGACCCCGTTTTGCCAAGGACCATCCCTTGGCCGCTCACCTAATCAGCTGCTAAGCCCAGTCCTGGAGCCAGGACAATCCCCGAGAAACCATAAAGACTCGTGATGCCTAGAAGTCCGTACACTTTGCCGCTTTTCCGAGCTGCGATCTTGAGTCTCTGGTCAAGGAAATGTTTAAATAATAAAAGAACAATATTAAAAAAGCCTCTGTTTAAGGAAAAGCTTAAATAATTAAAGAACAATCTTAAAAAAGCTCGAAATTATATTAAAAATAACTTAAAACTCCAGAAATATCTTCAAATGTAACTTAGAAAGTTAAAGACTTGGCTTAAAACCTACTTAAATACCTCAAATTTAGTCAAGTTCCTCGAGCTAATATTTTGAATAATTAATTAATAAAAGCTGCTTAATCGATAGTTATTTAATTTGAATTTTCCTTAAATGCTTCTTCCACCGATTAAGCCAACTTTCCTTTTGGGGCGAATTTCCTCAGCATTAAGCATTTATGCCGCAACTAAATTAAGCGTTAATCGGCTTCTGGCCATAATGCAGGCTTTGCATGTAATGCGTATATTGGGAAAGGCTTCCACTCTCTCTCTCGCCTGCTCCTTTCAAAAATGTTCGCCACTAATTAATGAAAATCCTTGCATAAGGCTAAAACCCTCTCGGAAAAACGGACCGCCCCCCTGTCTGCCGCCTGTTTGTTGCGCAAGTTGACTTTGGGACAATTTTTGCATTGATTGGCTCTCGAGAGCCCTGCTCGGCAGGCTCCTCTATTGTTTCGTCCTGCCAGGACCTGGGCTAGAGGTCGCCAAGTGTGCGATCGGAGATATGGTGCCAGCCTCCAGGCTTCCCCCTTGTTGTCATTGTTTTTATTTTTTGTGTGCTGTTCCCTTTGTTTGCGCTTTTAATCGGTAATTAGTTTGGCATAACCAGGGGAGGGGGGGAGGTGGTGATTTCAGGCCCTCAATCCTGCATCCTTCTAAACAGAGGCAGAGGCACAGCCAGAGCATGTGTGTCCTCATGAAGGTCTGGCTAACCCGGGACAAGGACTCGTTCAAGAGGGATTTTTTTCCTGTAGCAGATTTACTGATTTAAATTGATAATCAAATTAAAACGTAAAATGAGGAAAAGAAAAGATCAAGGCAGCTATTTCTTAACAAAAGTTATAAATATTTAACTACTTTATATAAAAAGTTATGCGTTAAAAAGTATATTAAGGGGAACTGCAGCAGATCGTCTTTTAAAAATCGATAGCTTTTTAAGCAAGGAGCGAGGAAAATATCGATAAAACTTATAAAACGGTCGATATTTAAGAGAAAACTTTCTTTTTTTCACAAGGTAATAGAGCCGGAAATAAATTGATTTTCCGTAAATCGATTTTTTCTAACACATTTGAAAAATAAATCGATTAAAATTGAAAAAAACTTTCCATACAAAAAATTCTAATCGATACAAAAATACTTTCCATACAAAAAATTCAAATCGATGTTCAGTAAATCGATTTTTTCTAACAAATTTGAAAAATAAATCGATTTAAATCGATTAAAGTCGAAAATACTTTCCATACAAAAAAATTTGTGTTTTTTGGGTCTTAAAATTATATTTTTTAGGCATATTTTTTGAAGATTTTTATTAGTATTGTTCTGTACATTTTATCAATGGAATAAAATAAATGGCTTTTGGGCTTCTTCCCTTTTTTTGTGTTTTCGGAAATCTAACATTTAATATGTATAATTTTTTTGTAATATATTATTTTTCAAATTACGCAAATTATAACTTGTAAAGATTTGTGTTTATCTTTTCTATGTCGCTTTCCAAGTAGTATTGAAAAATTTTCGATTAAATCGATTCCGAAAATGGTAATTGCATAATTGGAAAATGCGATTAATCGTTTATGGAATCGATTTTATTTCCATTTCTACAAGGTATAACTGCATTCCAACACGACTAATATCCAGTTGATGGGAAAACACCACTCGGTTATCGGCCAAAGCATCCTTTGGCCCCCTTGACCGGGTTAAAATGTGGTAAAGTGGAACTCGGTTTTGGCAACGGGTAATGGTTCCCCGGGCGTAATGGCCAACCCGATGCGTGGCACTACTTTGGCCCGCTGCCACTGCCACTTTTAACTGCCACAGTCTTGTCCCTTTGTCTTCTGTTTGTCCGAGTCTCTCTCTCTCTCTTTGGAATTTTGTAAGCGGATTTTTATTTTTGTGCCATTTGAACTTTTAATGTGCGTGCTGTGCCCGCTCGCTCCGTTCGGTTCGGTTCGGTTTGGTTTGGTTCTCTAAGCGGCTTGCAGCAGCAGTCGGTCCAATTTATACTTTGCCCCCGCTGCATTCTCCTGTTGCCCTTGCCACACCCCACTATTGCTTCCCCCGTTGCCTTTGCCCCACCACTTTTCCCATTGCATTAAAGTTTAAATGCCACGAGCTAGCGAAGCGTTTCAATCAACGGGTCAGCAAAGGGGGATCCTCGCGTGCCACTTAGCTGCAGGAATATACTTGTATATATATATATATATATATATATAAGCACATGTACAGATACAAATACAGCTGCTGGCAACGGAAACGGAAACGGATACGGATAGATTCCCTTTGGGTCTCGTTTGCAAAAAGGAATTTCTATTGGCAGCAAGGATTCCTTGTAATTGCAATAGCATCTCCGATCGAAACAAGTTACTTCTTTTTTGGGAGTGAAGGATATGCACTTGAGTCCAGCAGGAAGCAACTTAATTTTATTTTAAATTCAAATTTAAATTGAATGTAAACAAGTTGATTAAAATTATAAATTAAGCGCTTGTATACTTAACCGAGTTCATTAGAATTCCGGCTAGCTTTTTGTGCTTTCATTAATTAAATTTAAACAATTTCAACAAATTATGAACAGCATTTAAAAAGCGCACACATATGTGTGGCTTTGCAAAATAATGGTCAAATATAAACAAGAGCAGAGAAGAGCATATTTATGCTGGAAATAAATAAGCGCGGCATTAATTATTTAGTGGCATTTATTTTTATATATATTTGTTTTTGTTCATTTCGTTGAATTGGTTTTTTTGTGGAAATGCATAACTAACAAATATTGGGGTTAATAATTGCAAATAATAGTATTTGCAGGAAGAAATTGTTTGCTTTGAGAGCAAGGAGTGCTTAAAATTTATAGAAATGTATATGTTTAAAAGGAATATTAAATATATATAAATATGTGTTAAAAATAAATATATATGTTGAGACATCTTGTCTTAAAAATTGGTAGAAAAATATAATTTTAGTAATTATTATTCCATTGCAAATAATAGTATTTGCAGGAAGAAATTGTTTGCCTTCAGAGCAAAACTTTATAAAATATATTAAAAGAAATATTAAATATAGAAAATAATAATATTTGTTGAGGCATTTTTGCATAAAAATTTATAGAAAACTATAAATTTAATTATTATTTCATTTATTTATTATTATTATACAAAAATATGATTATGATAAAAAAATAAATTTTTAATTATTATTTCATTTATTTATTATTATTATACAATATTCTAAACTCTTTCTCATTATTTTCTTTGCATTTTAATATTTCTTATTATTTTCTTTGTCTTTTAATATTTAACTTTATTTGGCAATTTTGTAAAAGAAGGAGTGTTTACAAATTCTAAGATAAATATATTTAAAAGGAATATTAAATATATACTAAATATGTTATAAAAATAATTAGATTTCAAAATTAAAAGAAAAATATAATTTTATACACTGCCAAACATTTTAATTGTTCCATTTCATTATTATTACCTATTAAAAATACAGTTTTCAGATTTGTTTTAAACTCTTTCTCAATATTTTCTTTGTATTTTAATATTTCTCATTATTTTCTTTCTATTTTAATATTTCTCATTATTTTCTTTGTATTTTAATTTTAAGCTTTTTTTTTTGGCCGTTTAGTAAAATATTTCCTTCTCCTTCTCTCTTCCTTCCAGCCACTTTTATTATTCCTTCTCTTTCCTCCTACTCTCCTGCTTACCGCACAAGGTTTTAATTGCCGAGTTGCATTCTCTTCTTTTCTCTTCTGCTCTCTTCCTCTCTCTCTCTCTCTTTCTGCCTCTAATTTTTTCCCCTCTGTTGTTGTTGTTGTTGTTTATTCCGCCATTTTGCAAATTGAAATGCGCACAAAATTTTAAATTGCCGTTGCATGCTTTTAGGCGGCTGCGGATGCGAGAACAGGAGACCGAGTAAAAGGCAACGTTAACGTCATCGTTAGCGGCATTTTCCAGGCGCTTGAGCACGCCAACACACACACACACCCACGCACACACACAAATGCCCACCGGAAGTGAGCAAGGGAAAGAGAAAGGGACAAAGAGAGAGCGAGAGGCAGCCTCATTTGCAGCTAGGCAAATATCGCGTATACGTCATGTTGGCGGCGCTACAATTACCGTTAGCGGCTTGCACAATTTATGTTGCATACTCGTCGGCGCAAACGATTCCCAATGCATTTCTACGGAAGGGGGAAAAGGCCTCCCTTGTAGCTCCCCCCCCTAACCCCTCAAGTGCCAGCCAATTTGACTTTGGCTAATTTGTATAAACGTTAACTTGTAAATAAATGTGGAAAGGCCGTCTAGACGCGCGCTTAATGCCTTTCAATTGCAACATTTTCAACAAATATATATAGCTTTAGGCCAAAGAAACATTATTTCTGCCTTTATAAAAAATTATGTAAAAAAAAAGAAAGCTAAGCAAAGCAAAAACAAGGCAACATATATCCTGCGAGGGGGGAGGCGGTGGCAGCAGGCAGCCTTGGCGCCTTGGCCCAGGCCTCATTAAATTAGCATTGATAATTATTTTAAATTACTTCATTTAGTTGTGAAAAATGTCCGCTCGCCGTTGCCTCTGCTCCCCAAAGCGATTTGTTGCTGTCCCTCCCAGGGTTCTTTTTTTTTTTTGCTCCGCAGCAGTTTCTGTTTCTGTTTCTGTGCCTCTGTGCTTCTGCCTTCCTTCGTCCTTCGTCCTTCGTCCTGCTTTAGTTTTTGTTTTCTGAAACCAAAATGGGAATAACCGACTTACCCAGCATTTAACTAAGTATTTTTTGTCATTATTTTTTAGTTTATTACTTTTATTTTTAAGGTTTACGAGCTGAAAATTATTTTTTTATGTTTTTGAAAAGTATTGAATAAAATATAAAAATAATTTAGAAAATTTAACAAATTGTTTTTATATTTTTTGCCATGAACTTCAAAACAATATAAAAATAATTTTTACAAACTTAAAATATTTTTCATAATTTTTCTCATGAACTGAAATATATAAATATATATAAAAATAATTTTTACAAGCTGAAAATTTAATTCAACATTTTTGCCATGAAGTCCAAAGTCTATTCCTTTAAATTTTGGTTTCATTTAAGTAAGTGTTGTTTTTCATATAATTTATTTTCATAAAGAAATTGTAAACACTACAAAACTTTTATATATTTTGAACAAATCATCAGCGATTTATAAAATATGAATATTTACAATATATTTTAAAGTCTTTCTTAGTTTTTTGCAAAAAAAAATATATTTTGAATCAGATAAATTTACAATTTTATTATTTTAAAACTAACTTAAAAGTTTATTATGCAAAATTAAATATTAACCCGTTTTCAATAGTTTGATAAACAGTTTAAAACATAAAAAATTGTTCTTTCTTGTATTATTTTATAATATTATTATATGTATAATTAATTATATGTATATTTTATGTCTTGAATGCTCTTAAAAAACTTAAATAAGAAACTGAAAAAATAAATAAAGACAAAAATTATTCATTCAGAGAGTAGAGAGTTATAATAAAAAATTAAATAAATAAATTTAAATAAAACAAGTTATAATATAAAGTAATATTCTTATAATTTTTCTGACTTATATTATATTATATTATTTAATAAATCATAAAAATTATTAGAATATCTTTTAATATTATAATTTGTAAAATCCCAAAGAGCATTTTGAAGTCGTCGTCCTGGTAAAAATCGGGTAAAAATCCATTCGCTGCATTGCTGTTGTTGTTTCTTTATAATCCGCTCATGTAACTGAAATTAATTTGATTGCTGATGTTGTCTCAGCTGCTTCATTAATCAAAAGAGTCTCTGTCTCGCTCCGGCACTTCTGTCGCCTCATGAATAATTAAATGTGGAACATAGTTATCCCTGTTTTTCGGTGCCAGGATGCCAGGATAACTGTGGGACCATGACTGGGACTAGAACTAGGACCAGGAGTGGGTGTGGGTGTGAGCTGAGTGTGGGTGTCACAGAGGCAGCGGCAGAGGCAGAGGTTGCCCCGAAAACTTATCCATCAAATGACATTTGCGTTGATGCGGGTTTACGGCACTTGCCTCCATTAACCGCCGTTCGTTGGGATCCTTTTTTAGACCCCCACCTCCCTCCTCAATCCCCCAGGATGCCGGGATATATCCTGGTCCCTTTCATTTGTTTGTCTTTCGCCTTTCGCTGTGTGCATCCACTTGTTACGGTTCAGTTTTTGACATTCGTCAAAAATTGTGTCACAATTTCAGTGGCAGCATCAGCTTGGCTCCGCTGTTGCAGCATTTTCCCGGAATTTCACCCGTTTGCCGGCGGCGCCACAAGTTTCACCTGGGACCTCGGAAATGTGGAAATGTGAAAAACTGGACACAGGCCCCCCAAAAAACAAAACGCACAATGGCGGTTAGCAATTTTCAGTTGAGAGCAGCTTCAACTTTTTCTCAATGTTTCGGGAGGGCTTTTGGTAAAGGCATAGCCCTAAAATTTGTGACTTTTTACCTTTATTTTTGTATATATAATTATATAATTTACAAAATATGTCATGTAATAAATATAGTTTATGATAAAGTCATAAGCTATTTTATTTAAATTAATTGAGTCTTTAATTTAATGCATAAAATGTATATAAAGTGTATTTTAAATTATTGTTAAATTAATAATAATATTTAATTTTTATAAGTATTCAGGTCTTGAAATATTTTCTTAAGCTAATTTTAAGACTTAAAGTAAAGTCTTTAAGTAAATACAAACTAAACTATTAATTAAAGTACTATTAAGACTTTTAAATAATTAGTTAATATTTTATTAAGCTTTTCTTTTAGCAATTTTTTTTTAAACTTTTGGAATATATTTAAACCTATTTTCGGCAAGTATCTTGATATTTATTTAAAAGAATTACACTATAGAAATTTAATGAATTAAAAAAATTTATTCTTGATTTATTTTTATTCATTCGTTCTTGATATTATATTTTAGAAATTCAATTAATTAAATAAATTCATTCTTGATTCATTTTCATTCATCCGTTCATTTTGGTTCATTTTCATTCATTAGTTCATTCATTCCCTTATGGAACTCTGTCTCTTGAATTGATTCAGTTTGAATATCAAGATCGAATCAAATCAATTTGAATCAGTATCCTGTAACAGGGAATAATCGAGAGAGGGCATTCCATGGTTCTATATATTCCTTTGATTCCTTCACGCCTTCTGTCAGCAAAAAAAAAAAAAAACAAAAAGACAGCAACAAAAATTCACCGCATTGTTCCCCAAATTCAGAATGCTTTGTTACGCCTTTTTCGGCAAGATTTTTTCCCACTTTTCTTCTTTTTTTTATCTTTTTTTATTTTTTCCTCCTTTTTTCTTCTTTTTTTATATTTTTCTTCTCTTTTTTTTTCCTATTTTTTTCTCCTTTTTTTATATTTTCCCTTTCTCTTTTTTTTCCTATTTTCCCCCCGTTTTTTGCTTATTTTTTGTTTGTTTGGAGTGTGTATGTTATCACCGCTGTCACCGTTTTTTGTTTGTCTTCCTTTTTGGCCTTCTTGTTGCCTGTTTTTTTGCCAGCTTTTTGCGTGCGTTGTTTGTTTGGCTAAACCATTTTTTGGGGGCGGCTAAAAATGGGATAAAACCTGCATAATATTTTTCGGAGAGGCACCCCTGCGGATTTGCCTTGTTTTTTTTATCCTGCCTATTTTTCACCCCTTCACTTTCACTTTTCCTGTTTTGCTGTTTTTTTTGGTTTGGTTTTGGTTTTTGGTTTTTGGCATTGTAATTTCTGACTTGGAAATGAGTTCGGTGCGGTCAGTTGGATGAAAACATGGAAAAGGAATTCGTTTTATGAATTTGTTAACTACAAAATGAAAATCAAGTGTCCGAACAAAACAATTCCATCTCATTTGGCCCTTCGGATTATACAAATAAACTAAATATTTGCCTTTTGCGTAAAGTGTGAAAATCGGTCTGGGGTTTTCCCTTTTTTGGAAAATGTAAACCAAATGTACCGTAAGCCAGTTGCTCCGTTTGGGGCCTGGGGTGCCTTCCCTTCATGAATTTCATGAGCTTGTCCCAGTGTCCACATCTGTGTCCTGTGTGTCCTGTGCCATTTGGCACTGATTATGCGACTATCCCGGGGCCAACAGTTACTATCCCCCAGTCTGTACACTATATACTATAGATATATACGCAATCTGTATAATTGATGCAGCCGAAGTTCAAAAGCAGGCGAAGAAGGTGAAGGAAGAAATCCCTGGGAAAAGCCACACCGAATCCTTGTGTGTGTGTGAGAGAGAATAAGCCATTGGGAAGTGGCTCAAATGATACGGAAGGACGACAGCTGGAGGGTAATTTCAAATGCCTTGCTTAACCAGCATTAATCCATAATATAAAGAAGTGTCTTCGTTTGAATTACCTTTTTCTCAATTGATTTTGGGGGCGGGGCTTAGGTTTTGGGTCTTTTATTCTATCGAAAATTAAAATTCAATAATATATCGAATATATCATGTTTTTTAAACATGTTTTGAATGCCAGAAAAACCGAGAATTCGTTTATCGATGTTAACGTTTAAATATCAAAATTATCGAGAAATATAAAAAACAACAAGAATTTGTCTGTTTTTTTCGATTTGTTGATTCGGTAAATCAAACAGAATAAATGATAACTGAGGAAAATATATTTATCTAAAATGTAATTTATCGAATTAGATATATCGGATGCTAAAGCGATGCTGAAATTGCTTTCCTTGAAGTAGTTGTCGGATGTGTGGAATGGGAAATATCTAAAATTGAATATATCGATATATTAAATATCGTAAATATCTAAAAAAAAAAAAAATATAATAAATAAAAAATATAATTAATATATCGACTGATGCTAATGTGATGCTGAAATTGCTTTCCCAGAAGCAGATGTCGAATGCGTGGAATAGGAAATATCCTAAATTCGATTTATCGATCCACAAATTATCAAATTATATCATTTTATCGTTTTTTTTACATAAGTACAGTGTCAATATATCGATAGTTTCTCCCATCCCTAGCTAGAACTCTGTAAAGCCAGTCAAGTCTCAATTTTTCCCCAAGTCCTTGAATTCGGATGCTGAAATGGCTTTCTCTGAAAGCAGTTGGCGAATGTGTGTCTGTGCGGAATAGGAAATGGATTGGAAGCTGCTCCCGGACTTGGGATGCTCCAAAGGAGGCGACACATTTCATTAAATTCTCTTCTTTTTTTATTTTGTTGGCAAAGCCAAAAGTCATTCCTGCCACCCTGAGACGTTATTATTATCCCTCCCAGTCTCCGGGCAGATTATGAATTGGCGATTATGTTAATGAATCAGCCCGAGCCGAGGCCCCTGCATCATTGTTATGTGCATAAATAATAATATGTTGTATGTGACACCACGAAACGCCCCTTCGATTTTCCTGGGACTCCTGCCCCCCTTTAATGATTTTATTAAGAGAAGTGAGCAGCAGTTCTTTTCTTTTTTGCTGGTTTATTTTTTTAATTAAATATTTGCCGTCAGCTTCTGTTTTATTTCCGCGAAAAAAAAAACGCGCAGATCCTCAAAGGAAAGTAAGCGAAGAAAATAGAAAAAAAAGAACGAAAAACCAAAGCCAAAACCAAAGCTCTAAGTATGAAAATAAATAAGTTCGTCTGCAGTTTTTCGCCTGCTTTCTTTTCGGGCGCTGGTCAAGAGATAGCCCCCGATATATATACATATATATATTATATATATACAGTTTATATATATCCAAGCAAAGAGCGAGTGGCTGAAGGGTGAATGGCAGTTGGTGGATAGAGCCCCAAAATTGTGGTCGCAGCTCTTTGAACCAAGCTCCGCTTTCATAACGAACAAGGGCCAAAATGAAAATATGCCACGAAAAGTATGCACAAGTTTTTTCCAATCCCCTCGGTCGACCATCAGATCCTCCTCCTACCTCCCTCTCTCCCTTCCTTCTGCTTTCTCAACAAAAAAATAAAAAGAAAAGCAGAAAAATCCCTGCCAGAAAATAAAAAGTGCATCGAAATAAATCGAGTCCAAGTTTTTCGGGGGCAAAAATAGTAGAGGAGACCGAGTGGGGAAGCTGTGCGGGGAGGGTAGAGAGGGAAGGATGGATTTTCCCCCGTCTGTTTTTTGTGTGTGTGTGTGTGTGTGTGTGTGTGTTCGGCCGACTTGAGTTGCAAACAAATTGCTCGAAAGTATGCAACAAAAATTTCAATTGTGTGAGAGCTCAGCAGCAAATGAAATTGCCCGAGGCGGTCTCCATGAGTGTGGGTGTGTGTGAGTGTGCTGTGTGTGTATGTGTGTACTTAGCTCCTTCATGCGTAACTGCGGCAGTGTGCGAGTTCGTTCGCCATTTACCTGCTGGCGCAGTTCATGCGGTTTTTTAGCTTCGAAAGACACGCTGAGAAAAATAACAGCTAACTAAGTTTTATATATTCTAATCCTGTATCCTGTGTGATTTATATTAGGAGTGAAATCTTTGAATTAAAAGGAAAGAAACTCAAGATGAATTCACCAATGAATGAACTCTGGAACAGATAAACTCACCAACTTAAATCTAAAAGGAATTCAACAATAATGAATTCAAATTCAATAAATTTTTCACCAACAAAAGAACTTTTCAAACGATTAACTAAATAACTTAAATTTTCCAATAAATTGGCCAACATTAAATATGATACATAAACTCATTAATTATTGGTAAATAAATAATAAATAAAAAAAGCACTATTATTTACTAATAATAAATTCAACAATACAAAAATTAGACAAGAATTTTAAAAACAATTAGTACAACACAAATGACACTCGCCGTCGATGAACACAATGCATTCATCGTATTCATCAATAAAGGGTGAATATTCGTATTCATCATTAAATGGTGAATACTCATATTCAATATTAACTGGTGAATATTATCATTCTCTAAAGAGTTCGCCATTAAATAAATTTCAACAATAAAAAAACATATCATATTTATTAATTTGTCATTTAAATAAATAAATATGATATATTTTTTATTGTTGTAATTGAAATGGCGAACTTTTTAGCAAATGTATATATAATTTACTATTAAAGTAAATGTTCACTTATTAATTTGTTATTTAAATAATTAAATTCAAATTAAATGAAAATGTAAAACACCGAATGATAAATAATAATAAAAATAAATAATAAATATAAATAAATATAAATAAATAAATAAATAAATATATAAAACAAAACATAAATCAAACCATAGTTAGAATTTTTTTCACATTGAATAATGTTTGATTATTTTCTTATCAAACTCCAATAAAATATTCATGATTCACCTTTTGCACACATATTTTTTCTCTCTGTGTAAATAGTTCGCTCTGCATTGGATATATTATTTCTGTTGTTGGCCTCCGTCGTCTCGTCCCTAATCGGATCAGCAAGTTAATTTACATGCAATTCAATCAGTGGCGCATTGTCCTGCCCTACTAAGTATGCAACAAAAGTGCTCATTCCGCCTTGCCAGTGTGTGCGTGCTTGCCAGTATGTGTGCCTGTGTCTGTGTCAGTGCGTGTCATCAGTATTTTCGGCAAATGCCATCAATTCTCGGTGAGTGAGTGAACGAATGACAGCTGGAAGATGAGACATAGACAGAGACAAGGACGAAGATGAAGTTGAAGATGAAGACGAAGGCTGAGGTGGCCAGGATCTCTGGTGGACTGATGATGAGACTGAGACAGATGCCTAACCCTGGTACAGGTAAGCCGAAAGTTGCTGCTTTCTTGCTGCGTTCGTTTGGCTGTCAGTGGAGCTTCATCAATAATCAGATACAGTGGGGACTCAGAAAGTGGCTAAAAAAGGACTCTTAAGCAAGCAATAAAGGATTTATATTTGCTATTAAAATTTTGATAAAAACTAAAAGCAGAAAAAGAATATTTTTTAGAACAATTTCTTTCTAGTTTTTTTAATTCAAAAAAATACCATTTACATTTAAAGTCAGGACTTATTTTCGTCGTGTCCTTGTAAGCTGAATATGAGCTTGAAGAACCTTGAGAACCTAAAGTGTAAATATAGAATTACCACACTTACGAGGCTCTTAATTGAATGACAGACAATGGAGCTCATAGGGCAGCCGCACTGTGGAATGCAGCTTGAGTTGAAGGGGAAAACCCCTTTTCCAGTGTGTGTGTGTGTGTGCATGCCTCGAACGAAATCGCTTCGATTATATTGTACATTTCCGACTCTATCTCTCCGGACTCATCTCTGCCGACTTTCCACTCAAACATGTTCATTTGGCAGTCATTCATCATTCCTTCTGCTTTTGTGCTGCCTTTTTAAGCAAGTGGAAAGCAGGGAAAGCTGGGAAAAGCAGGGAAAAACAGGAAAACAGCGTAGCCTGGCCGGATATTTACAACTAACAAACACACACACACACACGGTAGAGTCCATAAAAAATTAATTAAAATCGAGTCAAGGCAACCGAAAAAAATAAAAAGAAAGCAACAAAAAAAAACACACACAGAACAGAAGGCGGAATTAAGTGAGTATCGATTATTTATTGAATTCGCAGCATTTCGCTATTAATTACAGTCAGACACTTGACAATTGCGCAATGCGTTAATACAGAGAATCCTTTGGACATTCCAAATAAATATATATTTATAAACAAAAAAATATCAACCTAGCTTTATGCATATAGAAATATTTATTACAACTAATGGGCAAACATAATAACAATTATTGATAATTGTCCAAGCAAATTATATTTTAATTGAAACAGCAAACAAAATGTGGGTCATTCCCCAGTCGACGAAACTGACAAATCCCTGAAACGAATGACACTCATGTCCATGTAATTCCATCTGCAAACACAGCAAACAATATCATTTATTAATGCATTTTCACAAATACACAAATGGATTAAAGTCAAGCGAGAGTTGGCTGTGACAACTTAAATATTTCATTGCTAAAATTGTAGAAACCAAAAATAAATAAGGTTAGCTGAGCAGGAAGAAAAATTAATGAAATAATACAAGAAACTACAATTTGTTTAACATATTTAAAATTATTTTGTTAAGTAAATATTCGTAAAGAAAAGTGAGACAGATAGCTAAAACATTGAAGTATTTAAACAAAATATATAAATAAGGAAAAATCATTTTTATTCATCAAAATTATGTAAGGAATTTATAGGTTTATATTTTATATAAAGTAAAATCCTTTGAATATTCCTTTTACATTAAATTTTAAGGCAAACAAATATTTATATTTCGCAGCAAAAAAACACATATAAAATCATCATAAATTTAGGGAATTTATAAGCTTATATTACATATAAAGTAAAATCCTTTGAATATTCCTTTTACATTTAATTTTAAGTCAAACAAATATTTATATTTCATATAAAATCATTGGAATTTTACCTTGCAAATTGAAGACCCACTGAACTGACTTTAAAATTGATATTGTCCTGCCGAAAAAAAGGAGGGAGAGGTAGAGGCAGAAGAAGAGGTCAGAGGCCAGAGAGTCCTTGGAAAAGGGAATGGCCAACGAATGTTTAACGAGTGCGACAGGGCAAAAACACAGGAATGCAAACAGCTAACAAGCAGCGAAATCTCTCGGCAATCCACGTGTCACAAGCCAAACAACAACAGCGACGGACCGCTGACAGGAGCAGGAGCAGCAGCAGGAGCAGCAGCACTGGACCACTGACCCAACAGTGTCCTGGAGTACCCCCTCCTCTTCCCTCCTCTCTCGCTCTGTGTCTCGCATTGAAATTGACGATCCGTTTGGGCCTTTCAAATGCCTGCTTTTCAGGGAAAAAGGGAAAAAGGGAACGGGAAACGGTTGCAGAAACGAAACGAATCGAATCCGAATTCGAATCGTTGCTCCGGGCAGCGGTTAGATTGCTCTTTTATCGACATTGTAGCAATTCCAGCTACGAATTTCGGGCCCAGGTTAATATTGGTGCCACACACATGTCCACGGGACTCGGGTACTGAGCAGAAACTTAAAGCTAAATTCGGATTTTTAATGTGTCACTTGAGAGATTTTTTTTAGGGATTGAGAAGCTTTTAATTTAATATTTAATTAATGTATTTTTTGTATATATTTCTCGTACCTTCCTCGTATTTTCCTTACATATTCCTTGAATATTTCTCGTATATTCCTCATATATTCCCCATATATTCCTCATATATATTCCTCATAAATTCCTCACATATTCCTCAAATATTCCTCATATATTCCTCATATATTCCTCATATATTCCTCATATATTCCTCATATATTCCTCACATATTCCTCACATATTTATATCTAATAATAGAATAATTCAAAATAATAAACATTTCATGTACTCTTTCAACAGAGTTTCAATCCAACTCAAAGCCGACTTAAACTTTGACTTTTTAAGCCTTGTTTCGCTTTTGCCATCTGGTTTTTTTCGCAGCGTGTAGCCTCCTGCAGCTGTTAGGCTGATTCCTGCTGCTTCCTGCTGCTCCTTCCTGCTGCTCCTTGTTCCTCCCACCCCTCTTTGGCAAGCTAATCTTGGCAAAGACTAGCGCCTATCCACATCCTCGCCGGCTAGCATCCCCTTGGGAGCTGCTGCTTTTTCACCTGACTCTGGTTTCTGGCCCCGCTTTTTGCTGCTGCTGCTGCTGTTGCTGTTGCTGTTGCTGTTGCTGTTGCTGTTGCTGCTGCTGCTGTTGCTGTTGCTGCTGCTGCTGCTGCTGTTGCTGCTGCTGCTGTTGCTGCTGTTGCTGCTGCTACTACTGTTGCTGCTGCTGTTGCTGCTGCTGTTGCTGCTGCTGCTGCTGCTGCTGCTGCTGCTGTTGCTGCTGCTGCTGCTGTTGCTGCTGCTGCTGCTGCTGTCCTTGAAAGCCATACTATATATGCCCCGCAGCCATTACGCACTTTTATATTCACATTCGCGTAATTATGTAATGCAGAGCCTGTGCCACACAGGCTGGGCGCCAGATAAATAAAAGGACCCAAAAAGGACGACCGCGACTGCACAGGTAATAACAGTGCAAATATGTAATTACTAAGCTAAACTAGATGGAAAAAACAACGAAAAAAAAACGTTATAAAATACCGCGTGTGTGTGCTGGCAAACTAGAAAATTCGTTTTCTATATATTTTCCAGCATAATGAGGCAAGGCACACGCACACACATGGGCTGCAGGCACACAAAGGACGGGCGCAGGACTGGTTGCAGGACGAAATGGCGGAGGGCAGTGGGCAGAGGACGGTGGGCGTTAGCGTTTTGCTGATGACTATGTGGGCAAATAATTAGATATGCCGCTGGGCTAACCAGACTGTGAATAGAATGCCAGGTGCACACACACGGGGCACACACACACAGGGCACACACCCACCTGGCACAGTGGCTTGAAAACTAAGCTGACCCTTAAAAAAAAAGATGTATATTTAGCTTAATAAGTCATATAAATAAATATATTTTTTTCAAGTTTTTTTTTTTAGATATTTTAATCCCCCGTTTTTTTTGCATATTTTTTTCTCTCACTTTTTTCTTACATTTTCTTTATTTTTTTCTGCCATTTTCCGGCATATGTGAAGCGTGGCCACATGCAACAGCAGCAGCTCCAGCATCTCGCCGCCTACATTTTAGTGTGGAACCGATGGATGCAGCTCCTCTTTCTCCTCCTCCTGATACTGCTGCAAATCCTCCTCCCACTGCTGCTCCTCCTGCGGCTCCTCCTCTTGCTCCTGCTCCCCCTCTCGAAACCAACTTAACCCAGCCGCATCCTGACCTGCGCTATTCTGGTCTCTGGCCTGGTCCTCGCATCTGGTTTAGCTGCTGTCTGACTTAAAGTTACACCTTGAATTTAAATTAGACACAAATTTAAACTAACACTTTAAATTTAAATTAAGCAAAAAAGAAAATCTTATACCTTGAATTTAAATTAAACACAAAATATAAGCTTCAAAAATTATATTTCCATAGAAACAACAATAGCGATAATTAAGCGAGGAACTAAGCAGCTAAAATCGAAATCGAAAGATTTTGCCCAAATCGAAATCGAAAGATTTTATCCAAATCGAAATGAAAGATTATGCACAAATCAAATCCGAAAGATTTTTCCCAAAACGAAATGGAAAGATTTTATCCAAGTCGAAACGAAAGATTTTGCCCAAATTGAAATCGAAATCGAAAAAAGAAAAATACAATAACCGGAGCAGATCTGTTTATATTTTTATTATAAAATTTTGGAAATTGTATAAATTTACTTACTTAATTCCTAAGAGAACATAGATTTTTCCTCCGTGTAACTGTAGCTTCTAGGTCTGGGTCTGGAGCCTGGGAGCTGCAACTGAAACTGATGTGGCGGGGGCCCCAGCTGGCAGTCAAGTGGATGTTCCGGATGTGTGGGCTCCTCCTCAGCTCCTCCACAGCTCCTGCTTCTCCTTTTCTGGCCACTCTTCCCGCCGTTGTTTTTGAGGCTGATGCATGCCTGACTGGGCAAGGACTCCTCCTCCTTCACCGACGCCGCTTCAGCTGCAACCGCCGGCTGTCTTTTATTTTAAGCAGCCAACGCGGAAAAAAAACCTTAAAATAAAGAAAAAAAAATAAAGTAAAATAAAGTAAAAAATAAAGTAAAAACAAAGTAAAAAACAAAGTACAAATAAAGTAAAATCAAAGTAAAAACAATGCTAAAAATACGAAATAAAAGTAAAGAAGAAAAAAACCAAGGACAAAGCAGGGAAATAGCTTGAAATCAAACACACACAAAAACCTGGCCAAGAAGACATCATCCTGTTTGCCAGAAAAAATCTCCGCTTGTGTGTCGACGTCATCGCCGAAAATATCCGAAGAGAGAACTGTGTTTCCTATGCTATTTGAATAATTTAATGGATTTTTATGAGCAGTAAACTGCTCGGCAGGACGGATGCACTCACTCAGGACTCGGGATTTAGGATTCAGGATTCCACGTCAGCCACGACTTGAGACATTTGGCCCGAAGAGCAGCAGCAGCAGCAGCAGCGGCAACAGCAGCCAATTCCTGCAAAATGCCTGGCGAAAAATGTCCTGCCAGTGACGGCAAAATCGCCGTAAATTCGTGTCGACCGGAATAAGGATGAGTTTGGGAATTGCACCTAATGCACTGCACAAAAAAAGCAGCAATTAACTTTAAATTAAAGCTTCCTCATTATTTTCTTTAGTCTTTTTAACCATAAGATAATATTTTTGCAATATTTTTCATTCTAATATGATTTTTAAAATTCAAATTGAAGAATATTATAGGTTATTTCCCTTAAAAAAATAAATTTATAAGTACATTTAATTGAAATTTAAGTTTAAAAAAAGTTATCATAATTATAATTCATATCATAAGATATTCCTCAACTTAATAAAAGTTTTTATATTTTCAAGAGGTTCTTTAGTTTAGTTTATAACATATAAATTGTGCTTTCCTATATTTTTTTAATACATTTAAAGTTTTTTAAATTTCCTTAGTTTGAATTACCTTTAGAACTATATTTCTATTAAATTATAGTTTTAAATAACCAACACTTTAATTTTTATTTCTATTTCTTGCTAATTTTCCAAGTAAACCCAAATTTTTTCGCAGTGCCAAGGCTGGTGGAGTTCCTGTTCCGGCTGCTTTGCTCCGTTGCGCTTCAGTTTCAGCTCGAGGGATCGGGTTCTGTGGGCTTATTCAATTTTGCAATCGCCGACTCTGCAAGCCCCAGTCATAGTCCTCGCCCCTTCCCCCATAGTCCTCGCCCCTTCCCCTTCAGCTGGCTCTGTGCCTCCGGCCATGTCCTGGCCTGTCTTCCCAATTGACTGCCGCGCCACTTCCGTTTCGTTGACGATGGCGATGCGATGGCGATGACGATGGCAACACCAAAGCCAGCCAAGCGTTAGCCTAGTGAATGCACAGCAGCAGCAACATCAGCAGCAGCAGCAGCAACATCAGCAGCAGCAGCAGCAGCAAAATCAGCAGCAACACCAACATTGTCGACGTTGTGCTGCTGCAAATGCAATAAATTTTCAAGTCATTTCAACTTCCGGTGTGTGGCCCCGATTACAGTTTAGTAGCTGTAAATATAAAGCGATATATACATAGCCGATCCACAGGCAGAAATATAATGCAGAACTTTTTTAGATAAATATATACATATAATTCTTGAAAAGATTAATGCCTTTCTCCCTGAATATTCATCAAAAAATCATTATTATTTCTTATTATAAAATTATACAAATTAATTTCAACTGCAGTTGAATTTATTTAAATATTTCAATTGTTCACAGTGTATATATTCCCAGACATAAAATATATATAAAAAGTACAAGTTGCCTTTGGCCACCGCCGTCGTCTGGCGCTTTAAAGTCCAGACTCTGCTCCCTCTCCTTCGTCCTGACACTGATTTGTTTTCACTTAAATGCCAGTTTTTTGAATATATTTCTTTCTACGCTACGCTTTTCCTTCGCCTTCCGCCTAAAGTGTAATTACTGTTCAATTTTCCAAGTGAGGGTGGAAAATGATGAGAAGACAACCGCCAGCTGACATTTGTGAAGTTTTTCTCGCTATTTGCCTTGTCATTGTCATGCGGCCATTGTTGTTTCTTGTCCTTGTTGTTTACCCATTATTGCAAATGTGAAATGAGTGTGTGTGTGCTTGTATATGAGCTTATACAGTTGTGCTCAAAATAATAGGATCAGGGAACTTGTAAATCTTAATTAAGATGGAAGAAACTCTTAAGTACTAGCTGCAATGAACATTAAAGCAAGTTTATAAGGACATTACGAGTTTTTTGTTTACTTTTAGTTATCATACATTTTATTTGTAAACAAAATGTTAATAATAATAAAAATATATCCGATAGGTTAAAAAATTTACCTGTAGAGGTTTTTCTTTAAATATATTGATAACCAATTTTTGGATATATTTTAAATAATATATAATTAATTTTTACATTAAAGCCAATATTTTTCGATACTATAAATTGCAATAAATAAAAATTTACGATTTTTTCCAAATATATTTTATTTTTTAATTTTTTCTTTTTTTGTCTTTATTTTTTTAGGTTTGGACATACGGCA
The DNA here is from genome assembly GCA_008042585.1 of Drosophila punjabiensis. NCBI lineage: Eukaryota > Metazoa > Arthropoda > Insecta > Diptera > Drosophilidae > Drosophila > Drosophila punjabiensis. The sequence continues at coordinate 189,380 of VNJR01005070.1, forward strand.
GTCTGCCTATTCTACAACAATTATTACTTATTTTTAAACAAAATGTAAGTTTTGTCTCGATAACAATCGATATTCTGTTTTAAATACTCGATAAGATACATAATTGATTGATAAATTGTCGGATATATTTTAAATAATATTTAAATAATTTTGACATTAAAGGCAATATTTTTTTGACACTTCAAATTGCGTTATACAGAAATTTACGATTTTTTCCATATAAATGTTTATTTTTAAACAAAAATGTAAATAATGTTTCGATAACAATCGATATTCTGTTAGATATATCTGACATGTTACAATAGCTGAGTTTTAAAGGTTTTTCATATAATATATTGATAGGTAATTTTTGGATAAATTTTATAAAATATATAAATCATTTTGACATTAAAAGGAATATTTTTTGATACTTTAAATTGCGATATATATAAAAATTTACGATACATCTAAATTTTTCGATATATTCATATTTTTCTTTTGTCATAAAAACCTAGAAAAAGAAAGATTAAAACCATTAAAAAAATAAGCTCGCTAACAATATCCTTTTGGAAACTTTTCTTAGCAAAGAAAACTTATATTTTCCCGAATCCTGCTGTTTCATATGTGCTTCTCCATTCTCCCTTCCCCTCTCCCCTTCTCTCTCTCTCTTAGTCTGCTGTCTCTGTCTCATCCTGTAACTGTCACATTGCTGGCACTTCATCATCATCAACAACAGCAGCAGTCAACGCTTCTCGCTCTCTCTCTCTCTTGCTCTTTCTCTCCTTTTCTCAGGACATTCTCACAGCTGGTGATTAGCGGCAGGGAAAATACGGTGCGGGGGGGTTGTGAGGCGGAGGGTTGGTTGGGGAAAATGCTAAGGAAACTCCCACGATAACGTCACTGGGGGCGATGGCAAATGATTGCCACTTGAGGTGTAAACGAGCGCATTTTACAGCGTCTTTGAGATGCTAAAAAAAATGTAAAAGGAAAAAAATGAAGTGTGCAAAAAAAAAAAAAGAAAACGAAACGAAAGGAAAGGAAGAAGAGGCAATGGAGAAAGGAAACTCCCGTGGAAAAGCGGTAAAAGTCTAGCTGAAATCACGGCGAGACAGCGTTGCGTCGATGCTTCTCTCTGAAAATGCTATCAAAATGTGCATAAAGCTTAAGCTGCAAATCGATTGACATTAAGCATTATTCCCCTGATATATTCCCTGGCTGCAAATTCAGGCGAAAGGAAAACTATAATCTATATAAATATAGACGCACATCATCATTTTATGGAAGGAAAAAAGGATATTTTTGATTTAAAAAGAAAGAAAAAAGAAACTAAGAATAGGAATTAATAAATAAATAAATGTAATAGAAAAATCCAAAGAATGCATAAATCTTACTACTTACGTTGTCTTAAAAATTATTTTCTATGGAAAAATTGTAGAGCAGATTAAGTTTCAAAAGAAAAGACCTCAAAATGTCTTAATAAATATTTATAAAATATATTTTTTATCAGTTTTAAGAACGAAGTTCATAGAGACAATCGAATTAATCGTACATTAAAAAATTTAAAGCATACTAAGTTCCACAATGAAACACCTTAAAATGTCTCTATAAATATATATTAATAAATTATGTATTTTTGTAGTTTTATGAATTAGGTTTTTAAAGAAGACATAATCAAATTAATCTTATATTAGGATTTTTCAAAATATTACAACTATATTCTATTCATAATAATAAATAAATATATAAAAAATAAAATATATATTTTAGCAGTTTTAAGAGTTAAGTTCTTAGAGAGGAATTAATCTTACATTAAAAAATTTTTTAGTAAACTAAGTTCCAAAAGAAAACACCTTAAAATTTCTTTATAAATATATTTTAAATATATATATTTTAGCAGTTTTAAGTGTTAGGTTTTCCTAAAAGACATAATCAAATTAATCTTGCATTTGAATTTTTCAAAATATTTCAAATACATAATTATTATTAATATAAAATTTACATAAATATTTACAAGGTAGTTTTATTTCCTAGAATTCTTCTTAGAGAAAAAATGATCGAATTAATCTTAACATTTTTAAAATTATTACGAAAATATAATTAATATTAATATAAAATAACATAAATATTCACAAGGTGGTTTTTTGTAGCGAAAAATAATACAATTAATCTTACTTTAGAATATTTAAAAATATTACAAATATATATTTATTTTATAAAATCACATATTTATTTACAAGGTTGTTTTTGTCCCAGAATTCTTCTTAGAAAGAAAAAATTCGATTTAATCTTACTTTAGATAAATTACTTACTTTAATAAATATATAATTATTATTTATATAAAATCACATATTTATTAACAAGGTAGTTTTTTGTCCCAGAATTACACAAAATCTTTGCTTAAGTATTTATTTATTTACATAACTTATTAAATCAAACAGCAAAGTGAGAGAAGTCTTTCAAATTAAGTTAAAAAAAATAATGAAGACCGATACCATTTTTTCACAGAGCTTCCCAAGTCCCAAAACAATTTCGCATAATTTTTTTGGTACCCCAAAAAAAGGAAGTTTACATTTCGCTGACGCTCTTGCTGACAGGAAGGACACATAATAAGTGGCCGCCAAAGCATTGCATTGTTCGAAATGTCCATAATATCCCGAAATCGAAATCGGGCAGCGGGTCACAAAAGGACGACTGACAGTTTCCAGCCAAAAGCAAAGGCAGCTTTTCGCATTACCCAACCAACCAGCACTAAAAAGGGGTCATTAGGCAGCGCCAGAGGGGGGAGGGGGAGCAGCTTTCAGGATGCTTTTCCCGACTCTCCTTTCACTGTACGTAGTTGCAGCGATTTTCAGAACGATCCTCCTCAATATAACGTTTATTATTCGATTTTAATGGGTCACCTCGGCGGCATGGTAAACACAACGCATTTTACATGCGTGCTGCACCATAAGTGTGTGTGTGTGTGAGTGTGTGTTTGTGTGGGTGTGTATGCATGTATATGGGGTAGTTTGGGTGCCGCAATTTCGTTAAACTTCGTATTGAGCTCGGTTTTCTATTGTCGTTTGGCGGGAAAGTCACAAAGAGTGTTGAAAACGTTTGAAGATTTGAAATATTTTCCATGGTTTGCAACTCAACTTAAAAAAGTCTCCAAAAGGTGGAAAAGTTAAATGTAGAAAATATGGGCAGCATTGGGAGCTAAAAATCAGCAACATGGGTAGTATTGGGTGCTAAAAATCCACAATATTGGCAACACTGGAGGCTAAAAATGCTCAACATGGGCAGCATTGGGCTCTAAAAAATCTATAAAATGGGCAGCACTGAGTGCTAAAAATCAACAACATGGGCAGCACTGAGTGTTTACAATATATAACATGGGCAGCACTGAGTGCTAATTACACAAAATGGGGCAGCACTTCATTTGAGCCATTTTAGTGTGCCCAGCTATTCACTGATATTTCTGAAATTGTATTTGTTTTCACGCAATGGTCACACTGACCCTTTGTATTTTGCCTGTTCTGCGTTTTTTCTTCGTTTTAAACAAACAATTATGAAAAACAAACAGATTATGACTAAAATATAGCTAGATTCTGGACAAAAAGAGCTAAAATAAGTCAAAAATGAAAAAAGAAAGTCTGAAAAAAAAAAACCAAAAACAAGAAAATATACATTATTATTTTTTTGAATTCATTTAAGCACGTTATGGAGACAATAAAATAGTTTTGCAGCTGAAAAAAATGTATTCTTTTGAAGTGTGAGCGATCATTCAGCATTCTCGACACATTCTTCCATTTCGCGCAACTTTTTGATATTTTATTCAAACCAAACTCTGGTCACATTGTGACAAACAAAAAGTTAATTAATTCTCGCGCAGCTGCTTAAATTATTCAAATGCATCCCCTGGAACCCACAACAACCATGATGTACGATGTTAGCCGGTTCCAGACGCTCTTTGTCGTCGAGGACAATGAGGATAATGATGATGAGGATGAGGATGAGGATGCACCTGAGGAGGAGACAGAAGAGGAGATGAATGACTTGATCTGTCATGTGTCGCAGGAGATGTATGATGAGGAGTTGGCCTTAGAAAGAGAGGAACAGGAGTTTGAGGAGCGAAATCTGGGGAATTTAGAGTGTCCAAAGGGTAACATATAATCTACAAAAAAGATTTTTGTTTATTTTAATTATAAAGTCTGAAAAACGAACCATAAACTCGAAATATTCAACTTAGGCCTCCAATCCTTCGCCTGCCGCAGCTGCCCCGAAAGCTTCACCAGCAGAAAGGAACTGACTGCCCATCGACGACAACTGCACCGTCGTCGCCCTTCCGTTACAGAAAGGCAGAGGAAACCTGCCACCGAATTAACCTGTGAGATCTGCGGCAAGATGTTCCAAAGACACAACGCCCTCGTGGATCACATGAACTCCCATACGGACCAAAGGAACTTTTCGTGTCCGGAGTGCCCGGCTCGGTTTGTCCAGCGAGGGAATAGGGATCGCCATGTCAGGGACACACATCTCAAGGAGTATCTGTTTCCCTGTCCGGAGGCGGGCTGTGAGAGACGCTTTCAGCAGCGTCGGGAAAGGGATCAGCATGTGAAGACGGTGCATCGCAAGGAGAGGGATTTGGTGTGCAGCCTCTGCCAGGCCACGTTCAGTCATCCGGTGAACTACAGGAAGCATCTGGCCTCGCACGATTCGGTCAAGCCCTTCGGCTGTCACATTTGCAAGAAGCTCTTTGGTCGCCAGGAGAACCGCGATGTCCATCTCTTTGTCCACAGCGTTTGCAAGGCGTACGTGTGCTCCGTTTGTGGCGCTGACTATATGCGTCGCCAGCAGCTCATCCGTCATAGTGCGGCCAGTGGTCATGTCAATGACAAGATTGTAAGACAAAAGCCGCAATTTAGTGCGGCTTTTAATCAAAAACCAAATGAGAAGGAGGATAGTTTAGAAGCAGAGAAGACGAATCAATCTAGATATCTGCCAGAAGAAGTAGAAGAAGATCAAGAGGACTCACTGGACTTGAGGGAAGTGGAGGAGGAGAAGCAGGCAGAGTTTAATTGGGAAAAAGGTAAGCTGATGGGAGAAGAGAGTGAAGACTAGTTCTGTGATTGCAAGTCAATTTTTAAAAGTAAAATCTATGAAAATATGGAAATATATGAAAATATTTTGGATTTTAAAATTAGTTTTAATAAAGAAAATATGCCAGAAATTTGTATATATGAAGCAGAAGTAGTTTCTCTGGAATTTTGATTAATTGAAGGATTTTTAAAGAGTAAATTGTAAATAAAATTGTAATTTTAAGGTATTTCCCCACAAAAATAAACTGAAATAATCTGAATGCTGAAGGAATTGAACTTGTTTTTGTTTCAAAGGAATAGCTTAACACCTTTTTTATTATTTATAATTATTAAAGATTTAATCAAAATGTAACATAATTTATATAAAATTAATTAGGTATTTCTTACCAAAAATAAACTGAAATATTTTGAATGCTAAAGAAATGGAGCTAGTTTTTGTTTTTGTTTCAAAGAAATAGCGTAACACATTTTTTATTATTTATAATTATTAAAGATTTGATCAAAATGTGATGTAAATGAATGTAAATTCCATAATTGCAACCAAATTACAGGAAAAGTATTTACCGCGCGTTTTTTTCTCTACACTCTTTGCAAAGACAATTATCTAGTAAAAATAAATACAAAATATATTTTAAAACACTCATTAAAAAATACATTACCTTTAAATATAATTTTGTAATAATAAAAATGTAATTTTTAACCAAGTTTCCTGATTGAATTCTCATTCATAATCTTCACTTTTTCGCAAACACACACAGACACTGCCTTGGCTCATTTACTTAAAATGCGATAAATGAATGTAAATAAACAGTAACAACAAATGAAAATAGCAACAATTATTACCGCATGCAAAACATGAAGCAGAAGCAGCAAAACGAAAAGCAAAAAATAAAAGAAAAGAAAACAAGCAACAAATGAAAAGTGAATGTCGTTGCTGCTGTTGCACTTTAATAAACAAAAAGAAAGAAAAAAAACTGTGAAATGAAATGAAATGTGTGGTGGTCTCCACCTGCCGCCTCCCCTTTCCGCCGGAACCCTTGGAGTGGGTTCAAAATTAACAAAAAATCAGGCGTAAAACTCATAAATAACAAAAGCAGAAGAAAAAAAAAATACAACACCAAAGGGGCGGAGGGGTTAACAACAATAAACGATCAAATGAAATTATTTAACACCTTTTTTATGGCTCATTTCGGTGTTAATGTGTGAGCAAATTTTTTTTTTTTTAGCCCAACCCCGAAAATTCGCACATAATTCCCACATTGATCGGTCGGGCGATCGATCGATCTCGCTCGTTTAACCTATCGATAACCAATGGGCAGCCATAAAGCTGTCATAAGCTAATCCCCCCTTGGCTTATTTTCTCTCTCTCTCTCTCTTTCTTTTTTATGCTTCTTTTCTCCTGCTCTATCCATATTTTTCGTATATTGTTCCACCTGTCACATTTCAAGCCAAAACCAAAAATTATCTAATTTATCGGTTTTGTTGTGTGTTCGCCTTTCAATTGTTGTGCCTGAATGAACTTGTCGACACAGTTAAGGTTCCAAGAAAGAAAGAAGATTGCCCCCAAGGCGGGGCCTTACATAACCTGTGTTTGACCCTGCCCACAAAAATATTTGGGGGATTACCTCAAGTCCGGTAGTACGGAGTGCCTTTGCTTATAAGTTTACCCAACAACCCCTGCAGGGTTTATGTGGATCGGATCTCTGGAAGCTTGATTACCAGATTGCTGAATTTTGGGATGCAGTTATTTATTTATATTATCTTTCTTATATTTCTATTTATTTTGAAATTAAAGCAGTTCTTAGAGAGATATAATAGAACCCTAAAGAGGGACCTATAATAACTCTGATATCTTGATTACCAGAGTCTTGGATTTTGGGATGCAACTATATGTATAAGTTTTAAGTTATCTTTGTTTAGAGCTGTTTTAAGGGTGAAATAATAAAAACATCTTGCCTTATAAAGATGACCTATAAAAACTCTTGAACCTTGATGGCTAGAGTCTCCTATAATATCTCTGGAATCTTGTTTAATTGAGAATTGAATTTTTGTATGCAGTATTATATTTGTTTTATCTTTCTTTTAATTAGTTTTTAATTTTATTTATTTGTAAATTTAAGCTGTTTCTAATGTTAATTTTAATAGAACCATATAAACCTATTATAACTCGGAAACCTTGATTAGCAGGGACTTGAACTTTTTTATTCAGTTATTTATTTGTGTTAACTTTATTTATTTAAAAAATTAAAATTATTGTAAAGGAAATATATATATATATATCCATATACCATAAAATACAAATGTAGCTTACCTATAATATCTCTGAACCCCATATGACCATAGACTTGTCTTTCAGTATCCAAACCACTTTATGTATTACCAATCTATATACCAAAAAGTTCACCATAATATTAAGCACTTTTCAGAGAGATGATTAACATCTATAAAGAGATCTCTGTCCTATATATAATCTCCATAAACTCAACGATAGATCTATAAACTCATCATGACATTATGACTCAAGTCTGTTGCAGGTTGGGCGTTGTCTTTCTTTGATCTTTGCACCTTTAGTTGTGCGAGGTCTTGCTTCTCTCATTTATTTCGCTTTTATTTTTTTGTTGTTGATATCAAGACATTTCGTGCCTATTCAAAGGCATAAATAATTCCCATAATAGCGGGTATAAAATAAAATACAACAATGGAAAACCCAGCCAGATGTGTAAGATGTCTTTTCTATACACATCTCGGCTTTGGGTCACGTCTCGCTGGGCGAATTCTGGGCGCTTCCGCAACGGATGTGAGATTCAATTAGCCAACCAGACCGAACGTGGGAGCGAACATTGGCCGCACGTCAAGTTCAACTGTGGGCCTAGGTCAAGTTACAGATCACACAGATCGCTGGAAGATATAATATATATATATAAAATATATATATGCACTAATCCAAGCCGAGACGAAGCCTATCAAGCTGTCGTCCCATCCTTTCACTTTCGTTACGTTGCGCTGCCTCTCGTTGTCTTTGATGTAGGTCAGCGACTTAAGGATCAAATGCCCCAAAAACTGGTTGGGCGAATCGCCACCGATTGCGCAACGGAGATTGGAATGGGATTGGAATTGGGAATGGAAATGGAAATGGAAGTGGCTACGGGAATTGGATGAAGTTTCAGCTTCGGGATGATGATGGGTTTGGCGTGATGATTAATATGGAAGCAGCACGGTGAGTGCGTTGACCATCCATCATCAACCGTTGACTGTGACTATGACGGTGAATGGTGCAATGGGAGTGAGTTGATATGCAAAGATGATGAGCAAGTGCCGGCTATATATGCAGATTATATAGATCCGAGTTCCATTTGATATTTAATTGAGTTTTATTTTGGGTTTCTGGTTCAATGAGCTCATGATCATGGAGCATACAAATGAGAGTTCTTCACACATATTTCTAACTTACTTCTTTGAATAACAATAAGTCTGCTTAAAGTAGACTTTTACTTTACTTTGAGTTTTGATTAGAGGAAACAAAACAAATAAAATATTGCAGTTACTTATTTAAATGTATTTTCAATGGGAATTTTTTACATTTAGTTTAAATTATAAAGTATTATAAAGTAAATCAAATATTTTTCTTGGCTCTTTTGACTCACCTCATCATAATCATAGAGGAAAGGCATCAATGGATACTTTGGCGAACCTTTTGTTGGATCTTCTTCTCTTAGTTTCATTGTGGCTTCCCCTCCCTCCGGTACTCCTGGATAAAGGCCAAGGTCTCGGGACATATGATAGAGTGTTATCCTTAGAGAATCTGGTAGTCTACAAGATTTTAAGATTCGTTAACGATCTTCTCAATTGAATTAAGTTTTCTTATAGAATTATCGCACAAACTAGTGACCGTATGAAATATTCTATAATATTATGATCCCAATCATGATCTCAGGGTTTTTTAGCTAAATTTTCTAGGATAAAATGATCCTATAAAATGATCCTATAGGATCATTTTAGATGTGAACATTTCGATATCCTACAAACTAATGATCCTTGTTCTAAAGTATTATTATTCCAATCATGATATTCGCAGCTTTCTTAAACATAATGATCCTGTATGATCATTATAAATAAAATTAAGCTTGCTTTTTGTACAAACTAATAATCCATATTCTTTAGTATTATGATTCCAATCATAATCTGAATTATTCTTCAATATAATAATCTGTAATAATCTTCTCAATTAAATGTACCTTTCTAATCCAATTATCTTTCAAATTAATGATCCTGAAAAATGATTTCCCAACACCAATTACAAAAAACTTCTCTTTATTATGCAATCTTTGCTGGCTTCCTGATTATCAATCTCCTTTAATGAGACCTCCCTCTGCCCCCCAGATCTGGTTAGAGCTTAAATCCAACCGGATTTCAACTCTTGAAGCGATTCACTTGCTGCGTTGATCAATTACCATGCCGGCGGCGTAGGTTCCACCATCTCACCTTCACCACCACTCCCATTCCCATTCCCTACTACGAACTCACTTACCTTTGATATAGTTTCTCGCATCAAATGCGAATCACAAATTTCAAGCGAAAAATTTCCAAAATCGAACTTATATCACAAAAAAAAAAAAATCAGAGAGAAAACTGGCAAAAAATCGTGCGACGTGTTGGGAATTTCAAATAATCTGGAATCTGTCCAGTGACAAGTGAAGAAAAGAGTTGATGAGAAAGTAACATTTCGCTTTTTTTTAAGGTTTTAGGGTTTGGAGAGTTTTTTGGTACATATTTATATATAAATCTTTATATATATTTTAATCTTTGAATATTAAAATGCTATTCCAAAAGAGGTTTATCTAAGCTTTTTTTACCTGAAAATATATATCCTTTTAAAATGATTACTTTCTTTTATATAAAACTCTCTCCTTTTTAAAATCCCATTTACAATTCCTTTTCGTATTATTTATTATATCTTTTTATTGTTCAATCTTGCCTAAAGTTAAAAAAAAATAAAATATGGATAGTTGGGGGAAAAGAAATACAGACAGAAATACAGAGGTTTTTTTTATCGAGCTTAAAAACTAATTCAATAATTTAATGATAGCCATGCGAGGACGCGGCTGGTGGGCCATAGCTGCTGGCGGGCGGCAGGTAGGTGGCCTCCGGCTCAAAAATGGGCGTGGCCGAGTCTCCAGAGTGTCCAGGTGGACCATACAGCTGCGCCGGCGCCTGGTAGTCATAGCCCGGCGACGATGGTGCCTGCAAAAATGGCGATGTGGGCGTGGCATAGTCATAGCCGGAAATGGAATTGGAGGCACTCTCGTGCTTGGCCCCCAGAAAGGCGCTGGGCTTGAAAGGAGCCTTCGAGAGCTCCAGATCGGATCCACCATTATTGCCATTGCCCAGGACATCCGTGTGGAGAGCCTGCGGCTTGCTGGCCGTATAGCTAAAGTGTCCCAGTCCCTTGTGCCCCAAAGCATAGATGGGCGTCTCTCGCTCCTGCTCGCGCTCCAGCACCTTGTGCTCCTGCTCCAGGACCTGCTCCTGCAGCGACTCCTGCTGATGATGATGATGATCATAGCCGGGTATCAGTGGCACACCATAGCTGCTCAGTGCCGGTGTGCCCTTGCCAAAGGGTGTGGCTGGTGCCTCGTACGTGTAGCCAGAGTGCTCCTCTGCCGGCTGGGGCAGCTGGGGCAGCGGATGCTGGGCAAACACTGGACCAGCGTGAGCTCCTCCGTTGCCTGATGAGGCATGTCCCAGTCCCAGTCCCAGGGCATGGCTCAGACCATGCTCCAGGGCATGCTCCAGGCTATGATCCACATGACTCGTCGTGGGTCCATGGCTGATCTGGTGATGTCCAATGCCATGACTATAGCCGTGGCCAAAGCCGTGACTGTAGCCGCCGTGACTGGGAGAGGCATGGGAGCTGTAGCCGGAGCTGGGTCTGTGCAGGGAGCTGCTGCCGGAGTAGTCGGGCGAGGCCACCAGATAAGTGCTGGTCTTGTGACCACCGCCGCCGCCTCCCAGGAAATTCAGATAGGCGGATGAGCCTGCTCCTCCGGGCGCTGGATACTTGTAGCCCAAACCATGCGAAGAACCGTGACTAAAGCTGTGACTTGGGCTGTGACTCAACCCGTGACTCAGACTGTGACTTCCGCTGTGACCATGGTAACCATGTCCGGAGCCGGAGCCACTGCTCGTTGTCTGCACAATGTATGTCTCGATCTTGGGACTTGGCACATAGTGCTGATGATGATGGGGTCTGCCGTGACCTGCAGGAGCTCCATAGCCGTAGCCATGGTGACCACCATGATGGGCGTAATGATGGCCGCCATTTCCGCTTCCGCTCTCGCTATCCAAGTGTCCGTAGTCCGTGGCGTAGCTGGCCAGTGAGTTGCCGTGGTAGCCGCCGCCTCCTCCTCCTCCTCCTCCTCCTCCATGGTAGCTCAGCTGGTGGGCTTCATAGGCGGGCGGCAAGTACTTGTGGGAGGGGCCATGGTAGCTGGAGAAGCTCAAGCCAGCATCTCTCTTGGGCTTGCCAGAGGAAGCAGAAGAAGATGAAGAAGAAGAAGAGGTGGCAGGAGAAGCAGAAGAAGAAGCAGGAGCAGCAGAGGAAGAAGCAGCAGCAGCGGCAGCGGCAGCAGCAGCTTCTGAGGCCAGGCAAAGGCAGCTGAGGCTCAGCAGAGCCAAGGCTAACGGTACTCCACAGAATCTCATGCTCAATACAAGTACACACACACACTCACACACAGTCAGAAGTTACACGCAAAAAAAATAAGAGAACGAAGAAATGTGTAGAAAATTATCCTTAAATCGTTGGTTGATCGTTTTATATGGAATTATAAGTTAAGCGACGCGCCTCGTTCCGCAGCCGTCGACGCAGTGTTGACGACCTCCGTCGGTGTTAACCCTTTTATACATTTTCCATAACTCCCCAAACTAGCAAACTCCACTCGAAAACTTCACAAAAATACAAAAAAAAAAAAAACAGAAAAAAGAAAAAGAAACAAAAATGTGTAAAACAAAATCAACCCAGTGGAGGCCTCTGCCTTTGCCTCAGCAGCGAAGCCGGCAGATCTCTCGCCCTCTCTCTCTCTCTCTATCTCTCTCTGTCTTGCGTGCACTCTCTCACGCACACTGTCACCCACCTAGAGAGAGGGGCAACGGTTTTTGGTTTTCAGTTTCCGTTGCCGCCGCTTTGTGTGTCTCTGTCAGCGTCGACTGCGCAGCCGTAGCCGCAGCCTTTTACTCTTTCACTCTCACTCTCGTTGGGGACAGTGGGGCAAAAATGGGGATGGGGATAATGGGTAATATTTTGCATATCATTCGAGGGATTTATCATGTGAAAACGTCATCCCAGACCCCATAAACCATATACATATATTCTTAATCAGCATCACCAGACGATTCGATCTAGACTTCACCAGATGAAAAACATCACTAACAATTTTTTTTTTACAATTTTCAAAAATTAAACAAAAAGAAATTACTTTTTTAAAACCTTAAGTTCAATGTGCAGATTTGTTAACCTAATAAAAATTAGCACAAAGAAGCTTACAGACATTAAATCCATGATTTTTTAGTGAAGCTACGACAATTTTAAACTTGATGTTTCCCAAAAACTTATTATTAAAATTGTATACAATTATAAATTAATATTAACACATTTTTTAATTTTAAACTTGATATGCTTTGTTTGTTAACCTTTAAAAAAACGAACATGGTTTCTCTTGATGTTTTGAATTAAATACTTATTAATTATTAGAAAGCTACCTTCTTGGTTTTTATGTTTTTCCTTCCGATTTCACTGACTCCATTCCACTGTGCAAATGTTGCCAACTTTTGACAGCGCCGCCTCAAGTTCAAGTGACACTTTTGCATATCACATGTCGGCCCAACCCCGCCCCTTGGGCTCTGGCTTTGTTATTGTTGTTGCTGCTGCTGCTTGTTTTTCACTCTCTTTTCGCCCGTTCTTCGCACAAGTCATGTCGGCTTATGCGTAAATTGCATTTAATTCAGAGTAACACTCGCTTCGCCCCCCCTTCTTGTAGTGCCACCTCACCTGCTTCCTCACCTGCTCCTCCCTGTCCTTGTTCGCGCTCTGTAATTGTTGCTGTTTTCCCAGCTGCGCCAAATTGTTGTAATTCGAAAAGAGATTTGCTTTTTCTTATATTTAGTTGTTGTTGCCTCTGTTCGGGATCTTAATTTGGGTCTCTGCCTTGCACTCTGATTTGGCAATAGCTCTCTGACGTTTAACCCCTCTCTCCGCCCGCCCTGGGTTCATGGTTAACCCATGGCTGGCCCCGGGATTTGCATTCAAGATAAGGGAGATTTCACAAGAGCGTCTGCTTAAGGTCCTAGTCCCTGAGAGATTTGTGCACCTTGCTCTCAGCTGCACTTTCTCTTTCTGTTCTTCTACTTTAGCTTTATCTCTTATTCGTTATCAGTTCGTTGTGACTCTCGAGTTTTGTAGTTCTCTTTTTGCGTTTTTAACCCACACCAAGTATGAGGAGGTTAATATCACCCCTTAGATGGTTTAATATCAACTCTTAAGATTCGATGGATCTCTGAAACCACTGGAGCTAGGTTTACCAATTTTGGTATACACACTTGTAAGCTTAAACTATTTAATATTTTACTTTTTTTTAAATAAAAAGATTGGTAGAGAACCCAGTTATTTGGAATAATATCAACACCTAAACCTCGATGGATCTCTGAAACAGCTAAACCTAGAATTACCAATTTTGGTATATAAGCTTTTATGTTTTAACAATTAACTCTCAGAATAGATCAAGCTTGAACAAACTTATTTCTTGAAAATTTAAAGGCTTGTATATAATTTCGGTGTAATTATTAAACATTTAATTTTTTGTGAAATTTAAAAAATTGTTACAGAACAATGTGGTTGGATAATCCCTGACCTGATATAAAAAATATACATTATGGACTTTATAGACTTTGGATCTTATGGATTTGGCATATTGTATGGCCAGGCGCGTCGCTGCCGTTCATGATCTGGATTTTCTTGGCATGCATCGCTCTTCTCCATCTGGACAACGCGATTCTTGGCCTCCTCGGCAGCCTTGGCAGCAATTTCCGCCGCCTTCTTGGTCTTCTCACGATCATAGAGTACTTCTTGGTGTATAGGCATCAGCATATTGACTCTCTTCTGGGCGGCGTCCATAACTGCGAAGCCATCCTGCACCGATTTGTCCCATACGTGCATTAGCATTTCAATGCTGCATAGCTTATCCTTGGCCGATTTTAGGAAATTGGTCAAACCCTTGAGCTGGCGCTTCGACTGATTGAGAGCCTTATTGGCCAGCTGATCGTTCTCCTCGTAGGCGGCCAACTTCTGGACTTCCGGCTCCAGCATGGCCCGGGCATTGCACACCTCAGCCTCCAGCTGCTCGAGCATCTGACCCTTGCCAAAGAGGACCGCATCGGCGGCATTGGCAGCAGCGGTGGCCTTGTCAGCGTATTCGGTTTTGATTTTATCGGCGGCCGCCTTTACGGCCGGCGCCATGTCATCATTGGCCTTTTTGGCCTCTTTGGCCGCTTGTATGGCAATGCCAGAGCTACGTTGCTTTGCATTCTCACAATTATTATGCATTTTTTGGCCCATTTTATGCATTCGCTCACAACCGTTGCTGCTGCTGCTGCTGCTGCAGCTGCTGCCACGTCCTGCACACCCAGAACCGTAATTGCTGCCTTCGTTTCTGTCGTAGTTTCCGTTACCGTTTCCGTTACCGTTGCCATTTCCGTTTCCGTTATCATTCCTATCTAGGTCTCCGGCATCAGCGCCTCCGCCTCCATAACCGATATCGCCACCATCGCCGCCATTAACCAAGTCGTAGGAGTGCATACGCTTGGGACGGTGGCGTTGGTATTGGCCACCACTGCTGGCCAGCAGGCAGGTCACAATCGCTGCGTAGATAATCCACATATTTTTAGTCAAGAAATTATATATATTTATATTTATTTCGGGTTCCGTTGTCGACAGGAGTAAATCATCGACTGAGGAAAGTTTTCAATGCTTGCTGACAAGCCAAAGGACAAGGCCTACTAGATGAAAGTCTGAAATTATGAGTTCCTGAAACTTCTCACAGCAAAGTATGCCTTTAGGTTAACTTGTCAAAGTGCTTTGGGTTACCCAAGCTCATTCCATTCTCAGTCTCAGTCTCAGTCTCGTATTCGTATTTGGAAGATGTCGAAGTCTAAAGTAATTCT
Organism: Drosophila punjabiensis; assembly: GCA_008042585.1. NCBI lineage: Eukaryota > Metazoa > Arthropoda > Insecta > Diptera > Drosophilidae > Drosophila > Drosophila punjabiensis. The sequence continues at coordinate 204,652 of VNJR01005070.1, forward strand.
TATATTTATATTCCTGCTGGGCATTCTGCCCTGTTTGGAGGGCTACAATTATTTGTTTATCGAACCGTATGAGCGCTCTTACGATGATGCTGAACCAGCAGAACCCGAACCAAATCAACGTTATGGCAGAAGTGACCTTCAATGCGGCGAAGGCGGTAACAAGCAGGGTTGTGCCAACTCTGTGGGCGTCGGTGATCCCAAGAAGATAGCCTACGGCATTGCCCAGAAGGCCGCGCAGGATGCCAAGGCTGCCAATGATGCACAAATGGGTGCCGCCGAAGCGGCATCCCATCAGGTCAGAGCCGAGCTGGCCTACAAGGCCCAGCAGTCGGCCAAAGCAGCCGAAGCTGCCTTGGCTGGCAAACAGCAAATTCTCGATCAGATGCGTTTGGAGATGTCCGATTCGGAATCGGCTTTGGCTACCATTACAGCGGCCGTGCCAAAGTTTGGCGATAATGCCGAGCTGTTGCGTTCAGTTTCCCAAAAATCGGATATGCAGCTATCGTATATGAAGAAAATCGTTGAAATAGCCAATGCACATATGATCAATGACCAGAAGGTGGCCAAGGGCGTGCAGAAGGAGGTGGTGGAGAAGACGGCTTTATTGAATGCCGCCAAGCAGAGATCGGAGATTATCAACAGTCGTTTGGCCGAGGCCACCAAGGATCTGGAGGCAACCAAGGCGGCTGCCTATAAGGCCTCCTGTGCAGCAGTCGAGGCCAAGCAGAAGGCACAGCGTGCACGTCGCGGCTCCTGGATCTACGAGGATATGATGTGGCAATAGAAGTAGAAAGTCTCTCGAAACTATATGTTCTATATTTTATTTCGTTTCGTTTCTTGAAATTATTGTTTCAATAAAATGCGAGTGTTTAAATGTATTATTTATGATTTCTTTATTTGTTCATCTTCTGCCAATTTGTCTTCGTTTTGTGGCTACGAGTCGTGTGCCACCGTGTAGCTCTTCAAGTTGATGTAATAACCAGGCAATTGCCGCCCCAGACTGTGCCTCAGACTGTGGTTGTTGCGCAATCTGCGCTGACTGGCGCTGGCCAAGGTCACACCTGCCACGTCGATCGAGTTATAATTTCGCCGATTTGCGACTTGTGCGAGAGAGACCCAGACGCGACGCCCGTAATTGAGGCATTTGAAAGTGGCTGAAAATTGCCAGAGATAGAGATACAGATGGAGATCCGATCCACGATCCGCCCATGGTAAAAGTTGGCCTTAAACAACAAAAAAAAAAAAAACGCCGCAAAGAGCCGACGTTTTGTCGAGTGGGCGAGTCATCATCATCATCATCATCATCATCATTATCATCATCATCACTGACTGTGTTACATGGGCTCAGGGAATCCGGAGCTGGAACTGAGACTAAGACTTTAACCTGCTCCCAGACCCCCAGAGAGCGGAGTTACGTACTTGCGTGTGTGTGTGTGTGTGTGTGGGAAGACCTTTCCAATTGGAGATAATGTACGCAAGAAATACCAAGAATTCATAACATTAAACATACATATGTATTGCATAAATAAAACTAACTATTAGGGTCTTTACAGATTTAAGGCTTGTTTATTTATATGAATAACTAAAACATTAATGATCAAGATGATTTTGATCATTTACCAATCTTAATAAATAAAATTTACATGTTTTTAGGGTCTTGAAAAACTAATTTGTAAGTTATAGATTAAAAAAATAAAGGAAAGTTAGGATTGGCAATAAAACATGCATTTTAAATTTTAAAAAATAAATGAATTTCTTATTTTAAATGTTTCAATATTTTGTAAAAGTACTACAACAAAGATCAATTCTTATATATAAATCACAAAAATAATTTTTTTTTTTAATTCAATAAAAAATATACTTTTTTAAGGGCTTTTGCAAATTAACAAATTTTTAAAAGTAAAATGGGAAATGTACACTTTCAAGGGTAGAACAGAAGAGGTACATTTTGAAAGTTTTATTAGCGAAGGTACATTTTTAAAGGTACAAAATTAAGGCTTCGAAAATTCTTTATTTGTTAAAATGGAAAATATACACATAAAAAGGTACAACAGGAGAGGCACATTTATAAAGTTTTATTGGCAAAGGTACATTTTTAAAGGTACAAAATAAAGAGTTTCTCAAGGGTACAATAACATAGATTCTTTTTGGAAGGTACAATTATTTTAGATACTTTTTCGAATTTAAATATACAAAAGTATAATAAAAAAAAATCAATATAAAAGGTGCCATAAAAAAGGAACAATTTAAAGGGTTCTATTACAATATAATACATAATAATATAATACAAGTAAAAAACGTATAAAAGAAGAGATATGTATATTTCCAAAAACAAAAAATAATAATGATAATATAAAGAAGGAACATTTTTTGAACTTTTCACCTTTATAAATATACCTAATAAAGGTATCTTAAGAAGGAAACAATTACAAGGTTATAATAACAAAAATATACTCGTTTACAAGTACAATAACACATGGTACATGGTACATTATAATAGATAATAAGATGGGTACATATTTTAGTACAATAATTATTACAATTATGGGTACATATTTGACTTGACTTTAAATTACAAAAAATACAATAAGTATTTAAAAAATGAAGTTACCTATAAAATTTCGAATCTAACTTCTTACTAAATTATACAGATTACTGGGCGATAAATAGACATAGCCTCCTCCTCCTACTCCTCCTCCTCCTCCTCCTGCTGCTCCCCTAGAGAGCTGTGAGCCCTCCGCCACTGGCTTGAAGGGATGAGCATGGAATGGTGGTTCCTCTAGTTGTTGCTGTTGTTGCTGCTGCTGCGGCTGCTGTTGATTTCCTCGAGTGGGTGGCACCACCTGGTTCTCCTCCTCCTCATCCGTGTAGCCAGCAAAAGGCGAAGGTCGAAAGGGCAGGCTAAAGTGTCCGGTCTGAGGAGGAGGAGCTGCCAAAGGATGGACCTGAAGTTGAGGCGTAAAAAGGCCCAACAGGACGGGCTGTTGGTATTGCTGAGGAGAGTATTGCTGCTGCTGTTGCTGGTAAGGATTCTGTTGCTGCTGCTGCTGCTGTTGCTGCTGCTGCTGCTGATCCTGTGGCACTGGTGGAAAAGTCTGCGGACCCGTGTATCCTGGACTCAGTTGTGCGGCTCCCGGCAAGCTGGGCAACCTGGCCACTGCGGGCAGGATCAAGGGTCGCCAGGGCATTGAGTATAACCAGGAGTTGTGATAGCTAATCCCTGGCTGCTGCAGCTGCTGCTGCTGCTGTAGCTGTGCCTTCATCGTTGCAAAACAGCTGACCAGGATGAGGACATAATAATGATGTGGCAATTGCATAAGGCCGAACATGCTGCTCCAGATGGATGCTCTCCGGCAAGTGCTGGCATTGGCCCCGACTCCATGGCCATATATATGAAGCCCAGCGCTGTCATCCGATATACCTGGTTCCGCTGTAAGCGATATGGCCAGCTTCCTCCTCAGCTTCATCTCTCCAGACTCTTTCTCTTGGTTGCGCAATCCGGCAAGCCAGAGGGCTTTACTCCGCTTCAAGATCAAGTTTTCCCTGGAATTTTCTTCAATTTTGTATGAGAATTTATCTTTAAAAATTATATTATGTATATTATATTTGTTAAATTGATTTATTTAAAATTCTTTTGATTTTGTTTTGTGCTTTAATGATTTCTTTCGGCTCTTACCACACACGATGTTGCAATGTGGCAAAGTCTGCAAATTGCACCGCTTGGTGTGTCTCTTAAAGCGATCAACAATCCATGTAACCGAGCCGCAGTTGGAGTCGGAGTCACGGGGCGAGTCTCCATCACCATCACCCAGCTCTCTCGCCCTTCGAACGCCACATTTTCCACTTGAGGAACCTCCCAGATTACCTACCTGCCAGGCCCCAAGGCGAGAGGGTAAGCCCAAAGCCCAAAGCCCAAAGTTTTCCCCGACAGATCGTCAGCCACTTTAAATGCTGTTAACCATTAATATCATCAACATCATCTAGTGCTGATATGGTTTACCCTCTTTGGGGCTTTGGCCTTTTGCTAATTCATTAAAATGTGTTTGTTATTTAAAGATCGAAAGCTATACTGACTTAAAATCATATAAACAAGCAAAGTTAAAACCTTTTTTATTTAATTTAATTTACTTCTTTTAAAGTTTTTTAAGTTTAAGCCTAAATAATCAAACATAAAACATATTTTTTGCAAATTCCTCTTTAAAATGAATATCAGAAAGGTTAAAAAATGTATTTGTATTCACAATTTAACCAAATTCCTCTTTATAATTAATATCGGAAAAGTTAAGAAAATATCTTTGAATTCAAAATTAAAGATAGTTTCATTAATAATTTTTAAGGTACCTTTAAGTCTTAATAAAATTGGGTTTTATTAAGAATTTAAGTGAGTTCTTTAACACTTCAAATAAATGTAATTAAATGTTAACTGATTTACAAAAAACAGCTTGCTTTTAATAAATAAATACTGCATTAGGTATGTCTGAAATTATCTAAATATTGATAAAGTTCGATATTTAAAGCGAAAACGTTTACAAAATCGATGTTTCCCCATTGCGATATACGTTCGATAAATCATTTCTCCTTTTAATATATCGAATTGTGCCAAAGAGCCTAAATTTAGTTAAATACATTTTTGTTAAAAAAAAAAGGAAAAGGTTACGAAAAATTAAATTAATCATGTTTTAAAAAGGTTATAAATACCGATATATATAAAATAAAGTAAATAACACACAATAAAAATGATACAAATATTGATAATATCTCAATTTTAGTGTAAATGCCACATTTTTCGATAAATAAAAATTTAATGACATTTTCAAGACCAATAAATTTGTGAATAAATTTAAAAAAAAAAAATCATAAAAGTATAATAATAATGAACATATTTTTGGTACTTTTTAAACTAATTTCTGCATCATACGGTTAAATTTTATATGTTTAGATACTTCAAGTTTCGATATTTGAAAGTATTATGACATTTTCAATATGATATTAAAAGCGATAAAGTTGACCATAAATCATAACGAACCTATCGAATAACAATTTGTTAATAAAAATAATATATACAATTGTTCGATAATAAATAATAAATAAATAATAAATAATATTTTTAAGATAAGTGCAATGCTCAATATTTTACATTTTAATATATATAAAAAATTAACAAAATTTTCAATATAATATAGAGAGCGCTACATTTCTCTATAAATCAAAAGGGGCTTAACCTCTGGCTTAAAATTTCCTGAATAAAATCCGGGAAGCAAAATTCGACTTTGCTAAACAAATAAACCTCAAAAATATATAACCCAACAATTGCTACCATTAACTTAACTATTTCTATTTTAAGTTAATAACTTAATCAAGGTCTGGTCAAAGATAATGCTCAAATATTTGACCGTTAAATCGGTTTGCATACGCCTTAAACCTTTTTGACTTGATGCAAGCATACCGCAACCATTTGTGGCATGACTTAAACTCAGATATTACAGGGCTTTGGAAAAGAGAGACTTCCGTGCCAAAAAAATGAAAGTGGCAGTGGCAAGCGGACAGGTAACAGCAGCAGCTGGACAGCTTAGGCGTTGGGCTTGATCATTTCATTTCATTTCATTTCATTTCAATTCCGATGACTCGACTTGATCGAAAACGGAGCCATGAACATGACGGATAATGGTGCCAAAAAGTCGGCCTGCGAAATGCAATATTTATTTACAGCTCGCTGTTGCCGTGGGCTTCCTGCAGCTGCAATGAAAGTTGCCACAAGCTTGGCGGGTTGCCAATGCAGATTATTATTATTGTGTGGGAGTTGCTATTGTTTTTTATATCGTTATATCTTTTTTTTCTTTGCAATGCTTTTTGATGTTTTTCTATAATTTTTTATTTGTTTTACCTTCACCTTAACGGAACTCGTTGGAATCTCAGCTGAATCTCGCGTGAATCTCTGCTGAATTTGCTTGAAGCGGAAGCAGCCACGAGAACTCCATTGAGAGACTTTGTTGGCGTCTCTAATTTTCGGCCCTCTAATCGCTTCTCAAGTCTGAGAAAATTACAAACAAATTCTCGCAATTATCCAACAAAAAACAGCGTAATCAAATTAGTCATGCTCTTAAATAAATTAAATTAACTGAAGGTCGTTGAAGCAGCTTCCTCTCTTGCGTATGATATCATTTCTTTGTTAAAAATATGCTTAATTTGTCTAGGTTTTGAGTTTAAATTACAATAATACAAGACTTGGTCATGGCTTTGTTATATATTTATTAATGTTTAAGGCCTTTGAAAACAGAGTCTTAAGACTCTTTGTGAGTTTTAATTGATTTGAATTAGTTTTTCTCCAATCTCCCCAAAAATAAAGTATACAAAGTTATCTTCACCAAATTATATTTTATTAAATATATAAATTTATATAAAAAAAAAGGTATGAGTTTGTACAATTTTTAGCTCCAAAAGTTCACTTCAAACTAAAGGCTTTTCGTGGAAAATGCCAATGCTGAAGGCTATGCAACTTTAAGAATTTTTCTTTTCCGATTTTTCCTCACTCTCAGCTTGAGATCTTATGGCAAGTCAAGGGTAAAGGCTTTGGAAAAAAGGAAAATATTTAGTAGTAAGGCGCCTGGAACTCCCGGCTGGGACGGTTAACTCCATTCTGGGAGGCAGGAGTAGAGGAATATGAGGCAGGAGTAGAGGCATATGAGGCAGGAGTAGAGGCATATGAGGCAGGAGTGGAGGCATATGAGGCAGGAGTAGAGGAATATGAGGCAGGAGTAGAGGCATATGAGGCAGGAGAGGTGGCATGAGAGCTAGTAGAAGAGATAAGGGAGCTAGGAGAGGTGGAATAGATTGCAGGAGAGGATTGGCTGCCACCCGAAGACTGAGCATAGGCACTCACAGAGAACTGACGAATGCCGCCCAAGGGGGAGTACGAGGAGGGTCCATGATGCAGCTGCTCCTGCTGCGGCCACTCTCTGTGTAGGCTGTGCGTCGAAGGCAGCTGATAGGAGTGCGACTGCATCTGCAGGTAGTCCTTGGAGGAGGCTGCTCCACCCAACTGCTGTTCATGTTGCTGCTGATTCATCGGCGAGGCAAAGGTGTGCTTGCGATACGCCGAAGGCAAACCCTGGGTCAGCAGGCGATTGTCCTGCGAATCCAGGCCAATAAAGCGATCGTGCTCAGCATCGCTGGACAGCGTGTAAGTGGGCACCAGCTTCGCATCCGTGCTAGGTTTGATTAGAGTCTTCTGACTGCTGGCATGCGCCTCTGCGGTGGGTAGCTTCTCCAGTTCGTGCTCCCCAATGGGATGCCACAAGCTGTCACCATGATGATGAGGGTGCTGCTCATGCTGCTGCTGGTGAGCATAGCCTGGCCAGGATTCGGAGCCTCCAAGGACTCCATGACTTCCCTGCTGCTGCTGCTGCTGGCTGTGTGGCCCACGTCCTGAGTTCCAGGACTCTAAGCCTCCCAACTGCTGCTGCCAGGCTTCACCAGGCTGCAGGGAGTGCTCATTGTGTCCACGATTTGAGTTCCAGGACTCTGCTCCTTGACTTCCTTGGTGCCAGGACTCACCACGCTGCTGGTTGTAGTCATTGTGCTGCTGGTTTGAGTTCCAGGATTGGGTAGCTCCTAGTCCTGCCTGACCTTGATGGTAATGATGATTCTGCTGGCCAAGACCTTGATGGTGCTGCTGGGAATGACCTGACTCGTAGGAGTGATCATTGTGGTGTCCTCCGGCGAACTGCTGGTGATGCTGCTGCTCCTGCTGGTAGCTGTTGTAGCCCTCCTGATGATGTCCTTCAGAGATCTGATGCTGGTTATGATGCTGTTGATGATAGGAGCTGCTCTCTGGGTGTGGCTGATAGCCAGAGATCTGGTTGGGATGATGATAATGCCAGGAGTTCTCCTCCTGCTGCCGCTGTCCCTCATAGTACTCCTTGTTAAAAGGACCATTGAAGCCTTGCGGTTGTCCCTGCTGCTGATGATGATGATGCGGCTCATGATGATGCTCCTCCTGATGATGATGATGCGGCTCCTCGGCTGGCAAATACTTGTGGGCGGGTCCATTGTAACGATAACCATTCCTATTATTATTGACCAACTGCTGGGGACCGCCACCAACCACCACGGCCTGTATGGAGGACAGGCCCAGAAGAGCGGCCAACAGGAAGATCTATAAAAACAAAATAATACAACAAAATTACAAATGAGTCCAGAAATAATTAAGAGCTGAAAGGTAAATCCCGCACCTGGACAGCAGATCTGAGCTTCATCTTGGCTGAACTGTGTGCTGATTGTGCGCTGAATGCCGAGTGAGCAGTGGCTGGCTTTTGGCCGAAACAAATACGTTTTATAGCCGCCAACGAGCATCTATGATCTTGAATAATCTCCGGAATCTGTGCGTGAGCGGCGGCTGAATTTGAGCCACAAAAAAATGGCACACAAAATAGACCACTAAAAGTGGCATTAAATCTACCAATTCTCACGTAATTTACATCAGATTCTTGTAGACATATCTTTTCTTATCTTTGTTAGGTTTCTATATAATTTATAAGATAATATCTGAGGCCAGAACTAAGCTTTGGAGTGTAGCTTAGTTTTGGGTTTTTCACTGGCGGCACTTTTACTTTGACTTACACAATTCCCCGAGGCTGAATTCCCCTTGTGGGCGGGCCTCATAATTGAACGCAAAAATATTTAATTATATCACGTACATATATGTATATTTATATATATATATTTAATAAATATATATATATATTTATATATGCAAAAAACTCAATGAAAACGAAGATTGAAGCAAAACATAAAAACCGCAAAAGAAGCGAAAATTAAAAAAATGAATCATAAAGCATGGGCAGCACTTTGCTAACTTGCCGATATATTGTTTATATTTTTTTGAGCAATCGATATCGAATTTAAATTATAAGAATATTTAAATCATTAATTATAAAATAGTTTACTTTAATTAATTTAATTTTAAAACTGTCTTCTGATGAGGGATTCAAAAACATGCCACCTATAATAAATATATCAATAATACCGATGACAATATTGGTCGATATTATCGAAACAAATCAAAGATATCGAAATAATAATACAATTGATATTTTAAATTAATTTTAAGTTCATTTCCTTTTTTCTATGAATTTTTATACCCTTGCAGGGTATTATAATTTCAGTCAGAAGTTTGCAACGCAGTGAAGGAATCATCTCCGACCCTATAAAGTATATATATTCTTGATCAGAATCAACAGCCGAGTCGATCTAGCCATGTCCGTCTGTCCGTCTGTCCGTCTGTCCGTTTCTACGCAAACTAGTCCCTCAGTTTTAAAGCTATCTGAATAAAACTTTGTATATAGTCTTCTATATACTCTCACTCGTATATATGTCGGAACGAGCCAGATTGGACGACTATATCATATAGCTGCCATACAAACGATCCGTAAATTTGTTGAAAAAAAATTATAACTTAACTATTTTTCAACATATCTTGATCAACTCTCGAATATAAGCTATATATATTATTGTGGATTTTTAAATTAAATTTTATAAAAATCGGAGTACTATATCATATAGCTGCCATAGGAACGGTCGGCAAATTTTTAGAAAAAAAATTATAATTTTGTCAGTTTTCAACATAATTTCTTCTACTTTGAGATACTAGTATTTCATATTATTCCAGAATTTTGTTGTAAATTTCATAAGAATCGGTCGACTATATCATATAGCTGCCATATAAACGATCGGTAAATGTGGAGGTAAATTACATTCTACTTTACATGTAAAAATGTGAAAAAATGTAAAAAAATGTAAAACTGTAAAAATTGTATGTATATGAAAGTAGTTCATATTATATTATATTGGGATAGATTATAATTGATACAATTGGAATCTGCAAGGGTATACCAACTTCGGCGTGCCGAAATTAGCTTCCTTTCTTGTTTAAAATAATTTTGTTTAATTTTCAATAAGTTATAATAAAGATCTTTCTTTTTAAGCCTTTAAAGGCAATATTTTTTGTTATTTTTTATCACATTTCTCGCCAAATATAATTAAGCTTTTTAATAAAATTAAAAAATTAATTTAATATTTTTCCACCATTCTTTTTTCTTTTGATAGCGAATTTCAGCTGCTTCAAGAGGCCTGAAAGTAGGCCGCAAAAAAGATAGCTAGCTCATACAAAAAAATAAGATAATAAAATTAATAAGTTATTCAAAAGGAATTTATTTGGCCTTGAAAGTGTGTATTAAAAGCAACTGAATTGCAAGGCATCGTTTGCGTTTCCAATATCGGCCATCAGGGAGAGAGAGAGAGAGAGTGCCGCTCTCTGGATCTTACCGTTTTCCACCAAGTCCTTCATTCGCTGAAATGCCTCTCCCGGCATTCTCAGTACATTCCAGGAAGAGAGCGCTTCCAACATGGCGGCGTCGACGTCGGCAAAGAAATTTCTCGACACTCAATTTTGTCGCACGGAAGAACGCGGATGGTCCGCGGTTGGTCCGCGTTTAAAAGTGTTAATTCGAGTGTTAATTAAAGAGTTTAACAAATATACTAGATAACGGGCATTAATTCGATCGAAAGACGCGCGGTGCTAGCAAAAGTGAGCAACGAAAAAAGTGCGAAAAACGGGAAAACAGCGACAAAAATCAACGTTGCCGCCGATATTTGCGGTTTTCTGTCTCGCTTTTTTCGGTATACCAACACAAGGAAGAGACAACGTAAAGCGCTTCAGTTCTACACAAACAAACGAGTGAGTGGCGATCATTTATTATTTTTCCTTTTTCACTTCTTGTTATATTCTTTACCCAGGCTTTCGTTCGTTTCTGTGTTTTTGACCTTGAAAATGAAATGTAAGCAAACGAATAGAAACTGCTCTCTGAGAGAGCCTCTCTCGCGGAAAGTAAATCCTGGAATACGATCCACATTTGTGGATTGGAAATCTCAGGCGGTGTTTGTTTTGATTTTTTGGCTGAAAACTAAAACTGACAATTATTTGCAAAGGAAAATGAACTGGAAATAATTTGTTAGGAAAAATTAACCAAAATTGGAATGAAAATCTATTAATAATTAGTTTTTATATTATTTATAAGGAATATTATACAAAATTACCCAATTTAAATCAAAATTCATCTTAATTAAAGCATTTTCTTTGCTTTCAATTTATTTATTCGTTTATTTAGCGCACTTTCTCTCTCTCGCTTTTCTACATACACAATAAATAATCGTACTTAGACTTAGCTACTAGCAAACACAAAAAAAAAAAAANCGGCACTGGTGCCACTGTGTACTTGGGTCGCATGGTGCTGCTGCTGTAGCGCTTATCCTCCAAGGCGGAGGAGGACAACGAGCTGGCCGTCTGCGTCTTGTAGTAGCTCTTGGTTATGGTGGAGGCCTGAGGCAGCGGCGGTGGTGGCGGTGTTACTGGCTCCTGGGGTGTGCTCAGAATTTTGCCCTCCGCCTCCAGCTCCTTCATATACTTGATTACTGATTTCTCAATCTGTTTCATTATCTCCGATTTTGGTATCTCAGTGGAGGCGGATACCCGAACCTTTTCTTCGGCCTCGGCTTCCAGATTTCTATACGGATACTGGCCATAGTTGTAGTTGGTGCTGCTGCCACTGCTGCTGCTATGGTACTTGGGTCTATAGTGTCGCTCGATCTCCTCCTGAACGGGTATAAGTCCTGCTTCTGGGGAGGAGGAGGAGGAGCCCTCGTAGATGTCGTAGCTTCTTGTGACCGGTTCCTTTTCGTAGACAGGAGCTGGCACTAAGCCAGGAGACGCATTCAAAGAGGAGGATCCCAAGGAGGAAGCTGTCGGGGTAGAGCTTAGAAGAAGGAGTTGCTGTTGCTGCTGCTGCTGCTGCTGATTTTGCTGCTGTTGCCGCAGCTGCTGCTGCTGCTGCTGATGTTGCTGCTGCTGTTGATGTTGCTGTTGCTGCTGCTGCTGCTGCTGATGCTGCTGCTGTGCCTGCAATTCCTTTTGCAGCTGCAATTCCAACTGCTGCTCTCGTGCTCGCTCCCTCTGGTCAATGTAGCTCCTCTGGGTGGAGGAGGAGGAGGTGGCCGGCATCTGGCTGGATGTCTTCAGCTGAATCTGCACTGGTGGCTGATTGTAGGCCAGCTTAATGGCATTGGCCACATACTCCGCTGCCGATTGGGAGTCCTCCAGGTTGACAGCGGCTCCTAAGCCAGGGCCCGATGCCGCCGTGGTGGTGCTAAGCAGGAGTTTGGGATGCGTTTCTTGCTCGGGACGCACCAGGTTGAGCTCCACGTGGCCATAGTTGTAATCTGGAGAAGGAAGTTAGGAGATTAATTTGGTTTTTTTAAAGAAACTAAGCTTAAGAAATATGGAATTAAATTTGATTTAAATTTAAAATAGGTTTATTTTATAGTCTGGCATACTTTTGGGCCTTGTATAAAATTATGAATATGTATTTAATATTTTGTACAATTTCTTCTGGGTTTATAGTTCAATTTTTGTTTGTTTTATTTTTAATTTTGAATTTTTTTGATATATTTTCAACGGGTAAATCCGAACTTACCTTTGCTGGGCCCCTCTTTCGTTCTACTGTGTATCACCGATCCTCGCCTGGAATAGCTCCTTTCATCTGATCCCCTTCGACTGGCCGCCAAAGCCAGCTGGTCGGGCACTGACTTGTCACCAGTGTCCTCCAGCGAGGTGAGACCAACACCAGCTCCTCCAGCTGATCCTGTCAAGCTGCCAGAGCGACGTCGATGGTGACCCGAAGTGCCAGAGGTCACAGAAACGGCACTGCACAGCGTGGACATCTTAGAAAAAGTGTTGGAAATTAATTAATTAATTAATATTAATTAATTAATAATATTTATAATATTTATATATATATATTTAATAATATTTATAATATTTATATATATATATTTAATAATATTTATAATTTTAACAAACAAATACTTCAAGAAATTGAATTTTAAATGTCAAACAAAGATATTTAGAGAGCAAAGTCAGCTAACTAACGTTTTTCCTCAATATTTATTTAATTATTTATGAGTTTTTATAGTGAAATATGTTATATACTAAAGGGGGCGTGGCCTGTCAACCGATACTAAATGCTGCCTAGCCTTCGTCTTGGTTGTTTTCCTCGCTTTGGGCCCATTTCTTTCTGCAATTAAACTAATTAAACTTGGCCAATTCACTTTCGCTTTAAAAGGGGGTGCAGGGGGGGGGAGGGGGCTTTTGATTAATGTGGAGGCTGGGAGAAGGAGGGGCGGTCATCCATCCATCCACTGGAAAAACAGACAGCTCAATTTCTGTTTGATTGAGCCCGGCGCTCAGTTGGCCAAGTTCAATGGCCAAGTTCGTTGGCCAAAGAGGGAGGGCAATGAAACATCAGCATGAAAATACTTGCGGCACGCAATTGTGGCCATTACTGTGGCCAAGTGGATCACGTTTAAAGAAACGATTAGCGCTGCATCGAAAGCCAAATATGGGGATTCCCCCACACATGATTTCCGCGGAATATGCATTCTTTAAAAAGTTTTGCAAGGGGTCTAAGAGTTCTCATTATTGTGGTTCTTATGAGTGTTTATGGTGTACTTTCTTTTATAGATTTGTTTAATATTTTTTATTGGTTAATTCAGTATTAATTTAATAAAAAAAATTGTGTTTTATAACTTTTTAAGCTTAATTTTTTTGGCAAACAAATTTATAAGCTTGACTTAAGAGAAAGATATTTAATAATTGCCGAAAAAAATTTTAGAATATGCCAAGGAAGTCTTTTGAATTTTAATAAGAACCTTATAAAAATATGTATATTTAATTTTTTTTATTAATTATTATTTTATTTATTTTATAAATTATAATTAAATTTTTTCAATTTTTTAATTTTAATAAATGAGTAAATTATATGGCTTTATATCAAACGAGCTAATTACACATTAGAATTGACTTCTCAGACTTTAAATTGGGTTTTATACACAATTCCCTTAAGATAAATTTAAATATAATTTTAACACAATTAAGTATTTAAGAAATGTTGGATTTTGAGCTCAGAAAACTTTTGAAGGAGCTGACAACTCCTTTTTTTCAGTATGATTTTGTTGAATTTCAAGCGGAAATAAAATAAAGAACCTAAAATTGAAATTTTGATTACTTTGCCATATTTAAGGAATTTTTTGAACATTTTTGTAGTGAAAAAAAGTTAAAATTTAAAAAAAAAACAACTATGAATTGGAAAATTTGAAAATTTCTTTTGTTTAACTTCTCAGCCAATTTGTGCAAGACTTTTAAATTACAACAAAATGTATTAAAAAAAGGTTTACAGCTCTGAAATACTCCTTTCTATTATTCTTTCAAAAAACCACACACTTTTTTCACACTTTCATAAATAAATTAAGAACAGGAAACTATAGTTTTTCATTTCACACTTCACAAGCAAGAAGAACCAAAAAAAATAAATATTGAAGGTAATCCCAAAGCGTTGTCTGCGGTAATCCTTGCTCCTTTTTGGACACTGAATACTTACAGCCAAGAGCAACAAGCATATCCATGGGAGTCCCGTGGCTAATCGTTGGTGGAACAGGTGGTAGTGTAGGTATCGATGTTGCCTCCTGGCTGGAGGATCATCCTGATATGATCGTGGCGCGTCGGACATGGTGGCGCGACAGAGACTCGACTCGGTTTGTTGGCGGCCAGCTGGCGAGGCGCGGCTTTTATAATGATGCGGACCGTTGCAGCGGAAAATTTATGCGAATGTGGAGAGCCAAAAGAAAAGCGCGAAAAGTGCACAGCCAGAGCCAGAGAGTCAACAAAAGAGACAAGGAGAGCGCGCGAGAGGGGGAGTGGGGAAAAGCGAAGAGGAGATCGCTTCACTTTCGATGACAATTCGAATCGTAATAAGCCATCGACGCACAACACGGCGTATGCGTGATAAGTTCGCCCATTACGAGCCGCCACAATGGGTGTGAGGGAGAGAGACAGCCTATGCAGCGGGACAACTGGTTTCTTTGGCTTCAGTTTCGGTTTGCCAGCTGCCAACTTTGATGGCCAATTAAGCCATAAGCCAAGACAATCCAAACAATCCACAGCACAGCACACACAGTTCAATGAAATGAAATGTTTGCCGGATCCCCGCGCAGTGAGAGGAGGTAACGATCGTAATACCCGTAATTGACTTGTAAAATCCTTGCCACCAAAGGCATTTATTGGGCTTAACGACAAGTGATAGCCCCCCTCCCGTCCCCCGTCCCCTGTCCCCCTCTTGACGGTGTGACTAAGCCACTGGGAGTGGAGTAGGATCGGGAATGCGGCTAATAATTGTGGAAGCGGAAAAAGATCGTGTCCCAAGGACTTTATGTAATTTTTTATTTCGGTGATTTTTCTGGAGTATTACGATTATGAGCATAGAAATTTGTATGCTGCAAAAAGTCATAAATATATTTTGCAAATATATACATTTTTTTATGGGGAAAAGCATAAATATTTTTGTGGCATAAAAATATTACCTCATTATGGATTTTCTCGAAAGTTTCCTGAATACAAAAATAGGTCTATGTAATATTTATTTTATAAGTTATCTTTGTTTAAATTTCTCTAGAGTTTTTCTGGGTAAAATCTAAGCTGATATTTTATTTTATAAAATATATATTAAATGTTTATTTTATGGGAAAAATAAGGTTCGACTTGTTTTAAGTTTTCCCAAGCTTAATTTATATATGTTGTTAATATTAAAAATTTTGTTAATATTTATTTTATGAGAAAAATAAGCTTCTAATTTTTTGTACGTTTTCCCAAGCTAAATTTATAGTTGAAGTTAATATTTAAATTATTGTTAATATTTATTTTATAAACTAGAGTAAATATTACTTAGATTTAGTATCTAAAACATGAGAACAAGAACTCTTTCAAGCTTAAAAGGTATCTAATTTGAATTAATATAATAGAGATTATCCTCAAAATAGGTTTTTTATTTAATAAAATCCTACTCTAATTGTAAAAGTCCAAAGTAAATAACCAAAATATATATATATATAAATATTTATTAATTAACTAAAGAAAATATAATATTGAATAAATATATATTTTTATATAGAAAAAGCTGCAAATTTTACCTAAAAGAATCTCACTGTTTTTTTAAATACAGTTCTTAGCATTTGAGATACTTAAGAGGAAGGTTTTCGTCACTTTTTTTTTATATTTTATTTTCCCTAATGGAACCTCTGCGTATTTTTATCTTATTTTGATTTATTTTTTACTTATCTCTTTTTATAGCAATTATAGAAATAATCCTATTATAAGTCAATGCAATCATGGAGGCAGGCAGCTTTAATTGATTAACATTTGTGACATTAAATAAAAAATAAGTAGATATTTATGCAAATTTGATTTAAATCTCGATTAATCGGACTTGGTAGTTTCAGGGAATTTTTCACAAAAAAAAAATAAATAAATAAATAATATATAAATAAATAAGTAAATGGAAACCAAAAGTAGCTTCAAGATGGAATCAGTGGTTTTTGGCTCTCCTCTCCCAGTCGGCGGTTGGCTTCATGGTCACTGACTCAGTGCATAGTAATTAACAAGGAGTCAAGCATGGCCAAAAAATAAAAACAACAACAGAAAATAAAAAATAAAATAATAAATAAAAATAATGTAAGATAATGTATTTGCCGAGAGCCAGCTAAAGAGATTTATGATGATTTTAACCGGAGCTGAAGTTGGACTTGGAGTTGGAGTTGGAGTTTCTCTGATTTTAATTTTGATACGCAGAACCCCTTAGGTGGCAAGGTGGGGATTATGGGGTTTAATATTGGCTTTATTGGCTTATGGGATGGGCGTATTCCTGTTGATTGCTCTTTGACTGGCCCATAGGGCGTATGATTTATATTTTAATATTCAGCAAGAGAAGCGAATATAAAATGAAACTGCAACTGAAACTGCAACTGAAACTGAAACCGAAGCACTTGCCACACTTAACAGCCAAAGCTAACGATAATGGCCGTAATAATAAAAGCGAAACAATTTTGCAGCAGCAAAAGCTGGCAAAGCGTTTCGGCGGCCCCTCAGCATGTGTGAAGATCAACAACCTTGCCAACATTTCGAATGCGATATAGCCATGTAGCTGCCGGCTGCCAGTTGCTGCGATTGCAATCCATGGCCCGTTAGGTGGCCAACAAAAAACGGTAAGAGACTCTAACAGATCCAGCTGCCAGCCAGAGGAGCTCACAGCTCGAGGAGATGGAGTAGCTGCCGGGAGCAGTTGCTGAGAACAGTGGGCAGAGGTTTTTAGTGATCTTGTTTGATGATCTTTGTTAGAAAATTAAAATACAATTTTTAAGACTTACAAAATAAAGAGGAAATAATGAATTTGAGCTTAAAAACGAAGTGATAAACAATAAAAAGCTCTTAAAGGGAGGGGAGTTTATTATTTATATTATTTATAAAACTGATTGATAATATTTAAAAATATTTTTTTTCCATTTATAAATATATAAACTCAATTTCAAACCCTAAATAAGCTTTATTTCTTAACTTGTTTCTCTTAAGATAAGCTTGCATTACTTTAAAATAAGTAAAATAACGCTAGATAATTTTTAAATTATATATAATACACATTGACATTAATATTTATTTAAATAAAATATTTAGAGTTCTAAAAAATATAATATTTATTAGTTTAAATATAAATACAAGTTGAAACCCAATTTAGCTTTAAACTAAACTGTTTTTAAAATAAGCAAAGATGCCCAAGAAAGTTTCGAAATGAATTTTAAAATATAGTATTAATAATATTAATAATGATAATACATAAAAGATGTATAATAATATTACGAATAACAGTAATAATTAAATCTTTAAACTAATATATGGTGTATTTTTTTTTTCGAAGTTCCCCCACATTTCTCCGCCTTTTTTCCACTGTGTCTGTTAGCTGTGTAAAATGTACGACTGGTCTCTGGCCCAGACTGCTCTCCTTCCCTCGCCGGCTTATTAATTTGTTGCTTCTCTCAATGTTTTATGGTTCCATTGTTGGGGGCGAGATCATCATTTAGATCATAATAAGGTCGGGACATCAAACGGAAAGGAAGTCAAGTGATGAGATTCCGGACGGGGAAGAAGACACACCTAAGACTACAAAAACTTGGCAGGGTTTCCGATCCACAAAAAAAAACCGAGCAAAAACCGTGACAACAATGACAAGCAATTGCCAGACTTTCGATTATATATATCATTTCCCTATATATATATTCCACAAGTGATATTTTTGGGCGGGGAAAGCACCCAGAGAGAGAGAAAGAGATCTCTGTGTAGATTGGAGGATCAAATGGCAAGTGGGAATTCGTAGTTGAATCTCTTGAAAACCGCGGAAGTCTCTGCCTCGAAAGTGGAAAGTGGACAGGCGCTGCCGCATTTCAAAATTATAGAAATTGGCACAACATTTACCAGACATTATTGCGGCAGACTGATTATATGCTAATTGTTGGCCGCAGTATGGCCGCCGAGTCTCTGTCTGGCATTTATTTTACGTAAAAGTGGCATGTGGCAAGGAAGAGACTGCGGACTCCCATGTGAAAGCAAATTGCAGTGTTTCAAACTGCATTAGATCACTAGAGCAGTGGACAAGCCACTTCCATCAACTTATAAATAAATAAATATATATAACATTTTACCAGTAACAAAGAGCAATAGATCAAAGTATATATTTTTATTAATACAATTATTAAGCAAAATAAATTTCAAACAACACTTTTTACATTAAATTTCTTCGTAATAAACCGGTGGCAATCCTGTAGGTCCATTTAACGATGGCAACGGCTCACATATATACACTTGAGGTCCTCCCGAACGCTTGAAATAAAACGGTGGCATTACGAATGGTTGATTAGTATAGCGTCCATCATAGAACATTTGATTCAAGGCAATGTTGCAGTGCAGCAAGTAAAGAGCAGTGACACCCAAGGCCACAAGGATGCTCACAGTGCACATCTCCATGATGGCCGCATTGAGGTGCATATAAATGGCAATCAGGTGCAGGATACTCAAAATGAAGGCGAGCTCTGCTTCGTATTTCATTATCGGCTCCGTCAAGAGAAAGAAAGCAATCAAAGATCCAAGACAGATAATGCTGGCCACACCATAGAATCCAGCTAGCACCAGGATATGCGAATGATTGTTACTCTGCCAGCAGCTCCACACGAGGAGCCAGAAAATAGCCAAAGTTAACAGCAACTCCAATATCTTGAGCGCAAGCCATCCTTGCTTCTTCAGCATGTTGAGTTGGAAAATATATATACAAATTTGGTAAATTATAAAAATAAATGGAAAATTCGACACACAGCGGTCATATAGTAATGACTATCTACGGATATAGAAAGCTGACAGGAAAGGCAAAACTGAGTAGAGAAGCGTAGAATCAATGTTACTTTTGTCAGTACTGAGTGAGTCCTGGTTTCCTGCTTTTTGCTTGAAATCGATCAAGGAATCAAAGGAAATGTCCTACATTATATTTTGCTAAAAATATATCGATAATATCGTTAGAAGAATAAAATAAATCGAAAATTAAAATATCGAAAGGTATCATAATTAAATTTGAAATATTGACAATTAAAAAAAAACAGAAAAATGATATTTTATATATTTGCAATAACGAAAAATATAGCCTTTCGTTAAGATCGATATTATCAAAATATATCGAACTTTTTTAATTAAATTATTTTATAATAAAAAACTATTGCATTAAATAGTTCTTATAATTATTGAGAAAATGTCAGAAAAATATTATTTAAAAATGTATACATAAATCGATTTTAAGTGGATAAATATCCACATTTTTTAAGATCTACTGTAAAATGCCTTTCCCATTTTTAAAGGCAGCTTAAAAACTTACGGGGGTCTCAAATCGCAATAAATCTACCAGAAATCAATTACTTTTAATAGAAAAGCTACTTTTTCCTCTGTTACCAGCGATTTCCTCATCGATTTTCNTGGCGGCGGTGGCTCCAGCTCGGTTCCAGCTTCATGCTGCTCCTGTTCCTGCTCTGGAATGTGCTGATGAAGATGCTGCTGCTGCTGCTGTTGATGGTAGGGATATGGATTGAAGATGACCTTGGTGTGTGTGGGCCTGGGATTGTTCTCAGTGATGGGTAGACTGTGCTCCGGCTCGGGTTCCTGCTCGGGAATACCGGGAGCCGATGGAGCTTCCGCTTCCGGAACATAAATGGGCTGCTGCGGCTGCTGCTGATGTTGATGCTGCTGCAGCGGCTGCTGCTGCTCGGGCTCTGGCTGGGTCATGGCTATCAGGTAGAGCTGTGGCTGCTGCTGCAGATGTGACTGGGGCTGGGCGTAGTAGAACTGCGTGGGCTGCTGGTAATCCATTGGCGCATAGTACTGCTGCTGCGGCTCATAGTGCTGCTGCTGCTGCTGGTGGAGATGCAGCTGTAACTGTTGCTGCTGCTGCTGCTGGTGATGATGGTGTCGCCCCTTGTAGCTCTGGTAGACATCATCAATGGGTGCATATTGCACTGGAGCTGGAGTGGGCGCCAGCTGGTGAGCATAGCTGACATCCTGATGGTATGTAGCCGGTTCTGGCGGTCCATACTGCTGGGGTTCAGTCACATGTTGCTGATGCTGCTGCTGCTGCTGCTGCTCTGCCTCTTGCAACAGACTCAGATACTGAGCTGCCCGGATTTCCAGGTACTGCTGGAGCAGAGTCTGCAAATGGGCGGCGTACTTGGCGGGTCCGGGTATTCTCAAGACAATAACCGGCTCTTGATAGCCACCACCCGACGTCTGATGATGTCCTTGCCCGTGTCCCTCGGCCTCATCCTGCGGCAAATCTATCTGCGGCTGCTCTGGGGCTGTGTGCGTCTCGTAGCTGGTTTGCGGCTTCAGCTCGTAGGAGTAAGAGGGCTCAATGGTCACGCTGGTCACCTCGTGCTGCTGCTGCTGATGATGATGATGATGCTGCTGCTGTTGCTGGGGCTGCTGTGGCAACTCCTCTTGCTGATGTTCCTGCTCTGGCTCCTGCTCCTGCTCCTCGGGCAGCGGCAGGGGATGGGCAAAGCCCGAGGGTATATCGTGCTGGGAGTAAGGATAGAACATGAACTTGGGCGGCGTGTAGTCATAGCCAGGATGTGAGTATCCATATCTGTAGGGGAAGCACAAAAATGTAACTTCTTCTTGATGTTTACCCCCTTTTTTCCCCACTCACCCCAAGTCCCCCTCGATGGTCCGCTTGCTGTTCTTGCCGCCGCCGCCGCCGCCGCTGCTGGTAGAGTTGTCACGCTCCACCTTGATCTTGATCTTGTCGCCGTGGAGCTTAAACTGCTTGTCCAGTTCCTTGATGAACTCCAAATCATCGGCGGGCAGATTGCCAAAGGACTCGGTCAGGGCTGGAGTGGGAACAGAAGCGGGCGACTTTTTGCTGCTCCTGCTGCCGGCGGCCTTGACGATCTTGACGCGTGGCTTGCTGGGTTTTGTGGTGGCCACACGGCTGGAAGGGGAGCTACTACTGCTGCTGCTGCTGCTGCTGCTACTGATGCTACTGATGCTGCTGGTGGAGAGGGGCGTCTTGGTGGGTCGCTTGGTCNCAATTTCGCTCTCAATATCGATCGTAAACCAATCGATATTCGAACACACGACGAAGGGGTTTCACATTTGACATTTCATCAAGCCAAACTGCTCGCCATCTGTTTATATTTTACTTCTGCTTCTTCTTCTTCTTTTTTTTTTTTGAATGTGTTTGTGTTGTAATTGAATCTTGCTGCGGTCGCGTTCGTGTCTTGAGTCTTTCGTTTGTGGCGCTCGTTATGGAGTTCGTGTCTTGAGTCGCTCGATGGTGACAGATAAGCTAATAATGCGTCAAATCGGTGACAATTAACTGGGCGATAATGATTGTAGGGCAGCAGGTTGGGATAAGTTTATGTCGCTGGTAATTAATTGAAGAACTAAAGGGAATTACGTTGTATTTTTTATAATTTAAAATAAAGTTAAATGTTGTCAGAAATCAAATATCAAATAAAGGGAAAGGATCATTAAACAAAATAATGGAAATAAATAAATTACTATATATTAATTGAATAAATAAAACACATCAATTGATTATTAAATACATTACCAAAAATTTTAATAAATAAAGAAAACACTAAATCAATACATTAATAAGAAAGTAAATACAGAAATAAATGGAGAAAAAACTATCAAAATAAAGAAATAATAAGTAAAAGTAAAGGAATAAATAAATAATTAATTAAAGAAATGATAAATGAACTAATCAATAAATTGATATCACAAGATATAAATATTTTATATTTTATATAAACAAATTAAAATTAAAAAAAATAGATAAATCAATAAATATTTTAGTGAAAAAATATAAAAATATATATATAACTAAATAAATATAAGTCTGAATAAATATACGAATGAATAAATAAAAAAAAAATCTAGAAATAAATCAATAAATTACACGATTAAATAATCAATAAATAAGTGCATATTAAATATTAAAAAAAAAGTAGTAAATACATATACATATAAATAAATAATTCAATAATTCAGTAAATAAATTAATTAATAATTAAGCAAAGAAGCAAATAAATAAATAGGATTTTTTTGTAAATCGTGGCCACTTGAGCTTCTCAATGTTAGTTTAGAAATAAAACAAACAAAACTGCTGACATTTATCATCATTTTTGTTAAAAATGTACTGTTAAAAACCTTAAAAATAATTTTTAAATTAAAGTTCACTTCATTTTCTTATCGAAATCATCTGCTTTGAAAAGATTGCGAGACCACTTTAATTATTGCAAAAGTAATTTGCATTAATTGATGCAATCGAAAGCATTCCACGCCTCTCCCAGCCTTTGCTATTCGAGCCATGTTTTCCAGTTGGCCAGCAATAAATTCGCCTATCTGGCTGGATAGTTGCTTTTAATTGCATTTTGTCACTCAATTATCCCGGCAAGTGTGTGTTAACCAAAAGTGGGACAGTGTGTCAAGTCGAGTCGAGTCATTTTAATAGCCGCTGCCGCTGGGTTGCTTATGTAGCAGTTGTTATTTTGGCCGTTAAGCAGGAAGACTTTTTCGGCAACAACATCAAGCAACAAAGGCTTACATTTCGG
The DNA here is from genome assembly GCA_008042585.1 of Drosophila punjabiensis. Taxonomy (NCBI): domain Eukaryota; kingdom Metazoa; phylum Arthropoda; class Insecta; order Diptera; family Drosophilidae; genus Drosophila; species Drosophila punjabiensis. The sequence goes on from VNJR01005070.1 coordinate 227,737, forward strand.
TGAATTTTTTTTAGTTTTTTTTTTGTTGCTACTTTTGTTGTTATTTTTGTCAAATGCTAGCATTTGCTGTGGGAGCACAGAAGAGTTGCCCAGCCGCTCGGCTTTATATAAGCCTCTCGTCCAGCAGCGGCAACTCGTTGGATCTGTCTTTTTCGCATTGATTTATCTCCGAGGCTCTAACTATTTTCTGTAATAACTTAATTTAATTGCAACGGGTTCGCCTTTCTCTTTTTTTGTCCGTATTTATTTTTTTTGCGAAAGAATTTGCAGTTTTTTTTAGTGGGTGATACTTTCTCGGAAAAATCTGGGGGGGAAAAACCAGAGGAAAATCACGGCTAACGATCGTCACGCAACGCGTGCAAATTAGTCGGACTCGGTTTGCGTTGCGTTTTGTTTTGTTTTCTTTTTCTTTTTTTTTTGGTTATTGTTTCCCTCGTTTTGCTTTCAATGTTGCATCATCTGCAGCAGCAGCAGCAGCAGCAGCAGCAGCAGCAGCAGCAACATCAAAGCCAAGCACAACAATAAAATGTAAATTAGACAACTGCAGATTATCCTGCCTGCCAGTGAACCCCCTTCTCCTCCATCCCCTGCATTTGGCGAGTGTAATAACTTTATGTAACCACATGAGCGGCGACCACAAAACGAGTTCTTCTAGCCCCGCTCGAGTTTTTCCAGCACTGTGATGAAAAGCTGGCGAATTTTCTAGGTATATGCATAACTATATTAGAATAAATATGAATTAATAAAAGTTAAAATTTAATATACAATGGGTCAAGTCTGAAAACTTTTTGAAGACCCATTATCTTAGTATTTTTTATTGTAAATATATTAAGTAAACTTTTCTATTTCTTTTTTTCCTTTTTTTTCATCAATAAAATCCTTAAAATAATCAAATTTAAGCGTAGAACTAGCTTAGGTATTTTAAAAATTATTATTTATAGTTTCAGAAATATTTAAGGACTTGAAAAAAGTTAACTAAAATATTAGTAAAGACTTTCAAGATCAATGACAATTTTAGGAATCTGTAAAGAAGATATTTATCTTTCAAAATCTTTAGATATATGTTAAGTACTTAGGGAATTTCTTATTAAAAAAATAAATACATTAAGAAAATAATGAATTAATTATTTTTCTTTGTTTATTTATATGGATTTTAATATCATTTTATATAATTCAAATTTCTCCAAAGTGTTAAAGTGAAATAATAACTTAATGTTGTTGTTGTGCAATTAGCACAATTTACTTTTATGTTTTTACTAAGAATACTTTAAGATTCTTTTATTTATTTATTTTATTGTTTATTTTATTATATATTTTATTTTTTTATATTTCTTGTTATTAAAATATTTATCTATTTAATTTCTTGTATTTATTTATCAAGCAAAAAGGTATATAACATATGTATGTTTCTACCTATAGACCATTTTTAAGCTCATTCATTTATCATTATTTATAATTAATTTTCCTTGACTTTGCCTAAGGTTTTTCCTGTATTCTTCACTAACTCTTCTCGCTAAATTTAAATAAAACATATATTAAATAATTGACCAACAAAATAAACTAATTAAGTTAGAAAATAAAACCTAAAATGCTGAAGGCTGTTGCTTGGCAAAATCGTAAACTCATTAGCTTGCCTTTTGGCTATAGTCTATAACTATTTTTCTTGAACTGTACTCATAAAATTACCTCTTTAAAAGGCAATTTTCCGCCCCCTTAACTCTCTCAGTGTAGGCAATTTGCGTAAACGGATTGCCTGGTGGCAGCCACTCGGCGTGGAGGGGGACTTGACCGCGGAGAGGGGTACTCAAGCCCGTCCAATTAGCGGGCGATAAGCGACTGACTGACCCAGCGGCTGGCTCCCTCAGCAGAATGATTGATGGACACGATGGATGCGGACATGGACATGGACATATGGCGACACAGGGACAAGGGCAGTGTCAAAGCTACGGCAGCGAAGCGAATAGGTCAAGATTGTATCTTGTATCTGTTAGATACTCTACACACAGAGAGGGGAGTTCATTGCATCCAGGTTGAGTGAACTGCAGCGGTGGCAGCCACTTTCCCAGGTAACCAAGCCGGCTCTGCAACTGCACCACCTGAATGCAAATCAATTTGTCAGCCGCCTCGCAACTTGTTTCCTTTTTTTTCAGCTTTTTTAGAGTTTTTTTTTTGCGAGCAATCCACTAACAAAAATTGCACAATTCGATGGGGGTGCGTCTGATGGCTGGTCTGATCCCCGACTGATTTCCGGGTCCCAGATTATTGTGCAATCTCCCAGCTTCCAGCTTACAGCTACCATTACTTACCAGTATCAGAGCCAGTCTCATGGTCGTCGCCGCAGGTTCTCACACACAGTTTGTGTGTCTTAATTTATTATTATTTATTACTTGGCTTGCACTTTAGTTCCGTTTAGTCTGCTGTTTTTTTTTTCTTGGCACAACAAAAAAAGTATAGGAATTTCTCAAGGGGCTGCACACAACCGCTTTTAAGGGGGGGTAATTTATATATATATATTTTATATAATTTTTTTTTTATAAGGGATTTATTGGGGATGCGTCTGCGTTCGGGAGCGATGCCAGCGTTCAAAAGTCGCGCCTCTTACTGCGGATGGCGCTGGCGATGCTCGCGGTTTTTATATGGCCGTCACAACAGCAGCCACAACGGCAGAAACCACTTCGTCTTCGGGTTGCATCAAGAGCTGGATTCGCACTCGGATTCGGATCGCAGTGGGAATTCTACACAAAGAAAAATAAAGCAATATTTGAATAACTTTTTAAAAAATATTTGAAAAAATATACATATATTTAATAGTGCTGAAAAATGCTTAAAATAAATTTTAAGGGTACAAAATCTACTTTAAAATGCAAACCATTGCTGTAAGCACTGTTTATTTTTTGTAAAGCGTTATATAGTGTTGTCAAGCGTACAAAAAATGTTGTAAAACGTAAATTATACTAAATAAACAACATAATTGGGTATCATTTACATAAAATGTATTATTAAGCCCAGAAATAGTGCTGTTAGGCGCGTAAAAAATACTGCTAAGTGCTCAGAACGTATTTGAATACTCAAAATAGTGTTGTAAAACATTCAAAATGTTCTTTTTAGAGCAAATACAGTGTTTATTATGCCAAAACAGTGCGAAATTTTGTTAAGACAGACTTTAAATAGTTAAAAAAAAAATAATTCAAATTATTTGGAAGTATAGGATACTTTTATATATATTAAATATTGATTAAAAACTTTTTTTGTGGTATTGTTTATCATAATTTATATTTTTATATTTATCATATTAATATTTTAAAATATTTGTTCAAATTTATATTTTTATTTGTAAGTATTTTATATTATAATTATTATTTATTCTATTATATAGTTCTATAATTTTTGTTAATATACTCGATATATTTTTAAATATTTCCAATAATTTTTATATACTTTTACAACTTATTAATTATTTTTAAGCAATTTTTCTCCCAGTGCATATTAAGTTTAGTTTTGAACACTGTCTTTGGAGCAAAGCCGAAGTCGAAGGTGGATCGTAGACCCAAGGCACGCGGGAGATCGGGCATCGGGGATCGGGAAAAGAAGCGGATAGTTCAGCGCCAATGACACCGCACGTATCTCCGGGGGTGCATCAGTGTGTGTGTGGCAGCGTGCGGAGTGGCTGAAGGTGTAGGTTGCCTGGGATTGCCCCAGCTGTAAACAAAAGTGCTTTAGATACACAGGCATAGAGTGCTGAGATACAGATCTCAGAGATACCGAGACTCGCGGCGGAACTGGAGGGTGAAAATGGGAGCACAGGAGAAATGTTGGGTGGCTTCCCAGCCGCCCCATTACCTGACTTCTTAAAACCTTCCTCCCCCCTCATGTTTTTCAATTGCTTTCGCTGGTTTTATCTCTTACCAATAAGCTCTGCTCTATTGTATTTAAATTGTGTGTGTGTTTTACACGATTTTCAGCAGTTGTAAAACAAATGTTATATGTGCGTTTTTTTATCTGATTTGGTTTCAATGTAAATAACAAGAGTATTTGTACATTATTGCATGAAATTCAAGTGCGAAACATAAATATTTATGGCAATTTAATCATTGAAATATATATATGTACTCGCAAGCTTGTGTGTCTTTATTTACATAATACATTTAATGCTTGACGAAGTTGAAAATGGAGTGGCTTTTGTTTAGAGTTTATGGTAGTTATTATGGTTAAATGTTTATTATTTTGTTTTGTAGGAAACTTGGGGGGTAGATTTGATATATGATTAAGTTGTATGTGGGCGTAAGATATTATTTTTTATATTATTATAATTATTAATAGTTGTTTAAAAGTTAGTTCACTGTAAAAACCACCTGCTTCACTTGCTTTTTTAATATTTTCTGTTACTTTTTATAACCTTTCCTTAAGTAGCTTTAAGGATAAACCTGTTCTGGATCTGACTCTTGTCATATTCCTCTTTTTCTTTATATTTTTTAAAACTAAAATCACAGCTACAGCCTCACATTTCCCAGGCTGAGAATCGTGCATCCAGCGACCTTGCCAGGCCATGGGAGAGCTGCCTTTCACAAAGGGCTTAACCGATATATATACACAATATTCATTTATATATAGTGCTTCGATCTGAGACCTTTCGAATTTCTTTGACGGCGCTTTTGTCTCCACTTTTCCAGTTCAAGTTCAAAGTCATAAAACAGAAGATGAACAAACGAAAAGAAGAAAAAATTGGCGCAACTTTTGCTCTGTCCGATTCCGGGGGGCTGCCTTTCATTTTGAGTGAATACGTTATATTTTGTGTATATTTTTGTTGTGTATTTTGTTGCTGTTGCTTTTTGCTGCTGCTTGGAGTGTGTAACAAACGGAAATTTGCATAAAAACAATTGCATTGAGGGGAGAAAAGAGTGTGCTGCGAGTAGTGGCAATTTAATTGGCGCATTAACTTGTCTTCGCCTGGGCTTGGCCTGAAACCTATGTGGCTTTTTCGGATTTTTGGGGATTGGGATTTGGGTTTGGACTTGGGTTTGGTTTTGGTTTTGGGTTTGAAGTTGGAGTTGGACTGGGGGCCAGCGCAAAAAGTGAAATGGCATAACAAGAGTGGGTTTTTGGGTGTCTTTTGGTTGCTTCGTTGTTTTCGCTGTTGAGATGTGATTGTGGTTTTGTAATGCTTTTGAGCTTTGTCCGAAAAAAGGCGTCGAGATAACGATAAAACCAGCAGATAACTGAACAGAAAACAGAAAATTAAATAAAGAAATAAAAGCTAAACCGTCATTCGTAATCGCTTGGAACTGCACTGTCGAAAGTGTCTGTCTGTCAGTTAAAACCCTTGGTTATCCAGGGTCGTCGACAATCTCTAGAAAAACTTAACTGAAAAGTGGTTATCGAAGGCACTTTAAATCATAATTTACAAACTAAAATTATTAAAAATATTCATACTTTTGCTGGGACTTCATCAGCTTGTGGGGTTTATAGGAAATTTAGGCTATATCTTGTCATTGGATATGATATTGACAAGGATGCAGTGGACTTTGTCCAGGTTATTTTTTAGAAGCTCAGGACCTGACCTGATCAGATGCCAAAGGAGGCTTGTAGAGCGCTAGATTAATATTCATTTAAGTCTTTAAACACTTTACAAAGTTGGGAAGTAAATAATGAACTAAGGAACAGGATGACAGCCAAATCCTTGGATATATTTCTGGAAAAAAAGTGAACAAAAGTGAACTTTGCTGCTTGCTAAAAGAACGCTCTAAAACCAAGATAAAGCAGAGCTTTTTATACATTTTCTTATAATTATAATATTCTACTATATACTATATATTTTAATTATATTTAATATTTATATACAATTACTACTCTATACTTAATATTATAAAAATTATACTACTTTCGGCAGTCTTTAAATTAAAACCTAAACTAAGACGAACCCCTAAAGACTCTACCGAAGACTCTTCCCAAAAGGCTGAACCTTAAAGAAGCTAAGATCCTTAGACGGAACCTATTGTATAGCTTCGAAACTTAAAGCTACAACAATACAGTCTTTCCAGGGTAACTCTCCTTCGATAAACTCATCTTTAAGTTTCCTAGGAGCTCCATCGATAAGCAAGAAAAAAGCAATTGAAATGTTGGTCAGCTCTCGCTATAGATTCAACCGATTCCACCTAAAAAAAACTGCAACAAAGAAATAAAACTACAACAAAAAAAACTACAACAAAGAGCGAGGCGAATCGCTGCGTGGCTAAGCAAACATTGCACAATCCACCAACGAGGGGGCTTTGGCTTTGGCTTCAGCCTCAACCTTAGCGCGATTTCAACTAGTTGTGGCTCATTGTCCGGGCGATGCAACAATGTCACTTAGTCAGCGGCTTTATGCGCCGCTTATTTATTTATTTATTATTTATTATTATTTACGAGTGTGTATTATTATTATTGTGCCGGGGCAAGTCCCCGGCTTGAACAGAAGAAGATCGACAGATCGACGGATCGAGAAGGCTGACCGTGGGCAGGCACAAAAGGGCAGCCAGCAGAGTGATGGCCCTTTCCGAATTCGAAGGTAGATTTACGAGCGGGCCCACGACTTATGAGTGTTTCAGTCACAAACTGGAGCGGGATTTGACCCGAGCCAGAAGGTCACTGGCCCTCTGGCACTGAGAGAGACTAAAAATTCAGTCAATTAAAAAATATTTAAGATAAATATAAATAAAAATAAGTTTCCGTGTAAAAAAATATATTTCCTTTAAAAAATATTTTAGATATATTTTTAAAAATAAATTTATTAGGAGAACACAAAATATTTAAGAATTTCTCACACTAAATTGTCCTTTAAAAAAAATTATATATATATACCTTTAAACTAATTTTAAGTATTTTTTTTAAACTTATTAGGAAAAATTCTTAAATATTTTTAAAAGCATAAATTAAGTTTTATAGTTTAGTTCTAGTTTTAATAAACACACAGATAAGATATATTTTCGTTTATTTTATCATAAAAGCTTCAAATTTTGTTTCTTATAATTCCCAATTGGTATTGGCTTTAAAAATGGCTTTGCAATTAAGTTGAAATTTACTTTTGTGTTCCTTAAATACGTTTAAGATCTATAAAATGCTTTAGAAAATATTACAAAAAACGTTTAAATCATAACAAACTAATAAATTTTAAAAGTTTGTTAAATATAAATAAAAAGCGGGGAAAAAAATATATATAAATGATATTATTATTATTATTATGATATTTTAATTCCCAACTGTTAACGACTCTAAACATTATTTGTAATTTATTTAAATTTCTTATTTAACTTGTGAAACACTTTAAAAATATTTGAAATTAAGCGACCTTATTTTATTATTCATTTTCTTGAGTTTTAAGTTTATTAAAATATAAGCAAAAGTATAAATTTTTAAATTAATCTAAATTGTAGTATAAATAATCTTTTGTTATACAAAACTTTCCACTTATTTTCCTTGGTGCATCATCTCCGGAACCAAAAACTGCGTCCAGGAAATATGTCTGTCCGCACCCTTAAAGCCGGGGCAGGGCAGGGCAGAGCAGGGCAGGGCTCGTCATCATCAACATCAACATCATTTCCATCAACGGCATCTCCTGTCGCCATCTCCGTCTAAGACTCCATCTCCAACTGCATCTCCATCTTTATCTCCGCTTCCAACTCCACTTGCCTGCCTTGTCTGCATATTTAATGGATGACAAACAATGCGGCAATTTGGCCTGCCCCCTTGGCCTGCCCCTGCGGGCGAATCTTGGCATTTATTGCTGCCACCGCCAGTGGCAGCTTCATTAACAGCCATGAGATGGCCGAAACGGCAACACAACAAATATAGCATCAGCTGCATCTGCAGCAGCAGCAGCATCTGCAGCAGCAGCATCTGGGAGCATCTCTGCAGCATCGTGGCATCTTTGCTTCCTACTTGCATAAATCTGCGCGGTCTGGTTTGGTCTGGTCCGTTGGCTGTTTGGCGTTTTGGATTTTTAGGAGCCTCACTCAGTGCGACGGCGGCACAGTGCCACACAAATCATAACCCCATCATTTTGTGGCCACTCCGTGTGGCGTCGCACCTTAATTGTTTGGCTTTATGGCCGCGATTACGTGATCGTAAGCTACAGAGAGGAGAGATGTGCCAGGAGATGTGCTGCCAGGCGGCAGCTCATTGAAAAAAGTCACATATTGCACATCGGATTCGATTGGCTTCGCATTTGGCTTCAGGCTTTTGGCCTGACTTTAAACGGGGATCTGGAGACGGGTCTCTGGCCATGTTATGTGATCATTGATCCCCGATCTCTCTCTCTCGAAAAGCAGGTGGTTCAGAGATCTCTTTTAACACGAACTCTATAATGTTACTTGTTGAAAATTGTAGGAGTTTCTCCCATTATTACCATTAAAACACTTCTTTTTCGCTGCAATAAATATTCGTTGGTTTTTATATATTTAATTATTAACAAAAAAAAAAAATATAATAAAATCTTTAAACTAAAACCCCTAGAATCCATTTACTCCTTGGTTTTCCCTGGCTCTCCCGGCAGCGATTTCTTCACAATTCTCATTCGATTGGGATCCGAGGACGAATCCCTTTTGTACAGCCTGAGATGCTGTGGCGCCGCATAGGCCAATGTCTGACGCTGGACAGGATTGAACTCTCCTCTCCGGGAGCCCTGCTCCCTGATCAGACGCAACACCTCCCAGCTGGGTATGTACGACTCCAGCAGCGACTTGGAGTTGCGTCCCGCAAAGAGATCCGGCGTGGGATCCGGCTGCGAAGGCCGGAAGGGTTTTGATCTATAGCCAGGTGGTGGCCTTGTGGTGATGCTTACAAAGCTGGGTGGATACGGGAGAGGAATCCTTGGGCCATTGGCATAGTGACGAGGGGCAAAGGCAAACTGCTTCGACTGAGGTGGTGGTGCAAAGGGAGCCACTAGCTTCTGGGGTCTGGGTTGTACCAGTGGATGTCCCGGTGCCTGTCCTGGTGCCTGTCCTGGTGCCTGTCCCTGAGTGAATCCATAAACAAAAGGCGGTCTTCCATTGGGCGGTGGAAGAGGTCTTGGCAGGGGCAAGGGCAGGGCATTGCTGGCCACATACTGGACACCATTGAGACCCAATTCCAGGTCATAGGGCACTATGGGTTTCAGGAATCGTGTGGCAGCCGCAGCAGCAGCTGTTGTTGTTGGTGTCGTTGTGGGAGTGGGCGTGGCTGCCGTGGGTCCCCTGGAAAATTACCATAAAAAAAAATAAAGAAAAAATAGTTTACAAAATAAGTAGCTAATTAGTGAAATTCCCATAATTACGAAGCAATCGTTGGCTCCATTTGTCGGAAGCCAATTGTAAGTGAAAAATGCCTGACACTTCAACACTTTTGCGGTGAAAGAGATACGAATTAGGCTTACTAACTTACTGATTTAACTAAGGAAAATTGCCTGAATTGGCCTGACTGGGCTTTAATCAGCATTTAGGCCAACAAATCGCCGCTTATTTCCATTTCTATTCCCAATTTCCAATTCGCCAGCCACAATTTGCACATCAATCAATCAATCAACAACAGGCTCCTAACGAGCCCTCAATCAGTTGCCTCTGGGAGGTTGTACTGTTACAGTATATATTTTGGTTGCCAACTGAACCTTAGGGGGGGCTGGTTTATAGCTTTTTAGTTACTTGAGTTTAAATAGTAGCTATCGAGGCTTAATTTGTTGAATTTTTTGCTTAAATTTAGTTCGAAAATTTACTTAAGAAGACTATTTCTTAGGCCTGCTTTAATTTAAGATCTTTTGGGATATATATTTGAATTAAATATATGTAAAAAGTGTAAAATTTGTTTAAACTTTGATAATTAAATTGATAGGAAACCTCTTTAAAGTAATATTTAAGGAATTATTTAGGCATAAGTTAAAGTAAATGCTTCATCAAACAAGTGTCTTATGTTTAAACAACTTCTTTACATTTTAAAAATTAAATCTTTCTATCTTTTAAGCCAAGTGTGTACCTTGTGTCTTTCGTTTCTTCTTTTTGTCTTCGAAACTTTTAATCTTCAAGTTTTTTAAGGTCAAAATGCTTCTAGCTTAAACACAAACTTTCAAAAAAGCCGTTTCTGTCAAATTTTGCTACCAACTTAAGCTTGTTTTTAAGCCAAAAGCTCTCAAGCTCTAACTGAGCTAGTTTTTCTTCCTCAACTTGGCTTTAAAGCTTTTCCGAGCTCTAACTTGGCTTTAAGCTTTATTTTTTCAATAAAAAAGTTACTCACACATAGAGCACACCTGGCAGGTGCGAGGGAAACGCATAGCCGGCGCTCAACTGCTGATGCTGCCTCTGCAGCTGACGCAGCTCCTCCAGCTGCTGCAGTCGCTCCAGATCCCTTTCCCGCTCCCGCTCCCGATGGGCAGCATCCTGCAGATAGCTGGGCGGCAGACTGGCCGCCACATCGGGACGCCACTCGTAGTGATTGGGCAGCAGTGGCGGCCGATTGAGATCCAGATGCTGATGCTGCTCCTGCTCACGCTCCAGATCCTCCAGGCGCAGAGGCAGAGGTGAGGTGTCGTCGTCGTTATAACCAGGCGGAGAGAGCACCGCCTGGGTAGAGGATAAGGCTATGGCCAAGAGAAAGAGTAGCAGGTGAGGCTGCAGCTAAAGGGAGAAGGAGAGAAGGTTGTATTTTGATATATTTAAAGGGATAAGAGATAAGAGAAGTTAATAGACTTTTCAGAGAAGAGAAAGAGAATTTAAGAGACTTTTCAGAGAAGAAAGAGAAGTTATAGAGGGTTTTCTGAAGAATTTTTTTAGTTATATTAAAGATCTTAAAAATGTTAAGAAATCATTAAACTTACAGAAAACTTATCAAACTTAGCAGAATACCATCAAAATTTCTTAGTATGTAGTCTTCTTTACAATACAAACTAGCTTTTTATGACCATTAAAAATCATAAATTCAAGCATTAGGAATTCTATAGGTTAAAGTTACCAATAAAAATTGGATTTTTGTTACGCAAAAATTTGCATTGGAAAAGTAAGGAGCTGAAAAGAGGGCTCTACACAATACCTTTTGTGATAGTTTTTGATTATTGTAAAATATTACAAAGAAACTATAATAATTTTCTGGCAATCCTCACTATTCCAAATCGACCTTGACACCTCTCTATTTTCTGCAAGTGTATTACAAGTTTGGCTCTTTGAATTAGTCGCAAGTTTTTGTGTATATTTTTTGTTTTATTTTGTTGTGCACTAAACTTTGTTTTTTGGTGAAAGGCTTGGTTTTTGGCGCCTTTCGCTGCCACGCCCCCTTCGAGCGCCTATTGATGCGTTTAATTGAGTTTTGACCAGTTTTAATTTGGCTCAGCAAAACCAAGAAATGGCAAAAGGGCGGGACGCGGTGCTTCCCCGTTTTGTGTTTTATACATTTCGTTGCGGTTTTTTTTTTGGTCAGGTGGAAAGATCAACGGATTATCCAAGATAAATTCAGTGTGAAATCTGTGCAGGCCAAGCCCCCTTTGGCTTTTTATTAGATTAAAAAGCTAGGTGGGCTTACCTGTAAAACAAGAAGAATAAGTACAGCACAAATCCACCTGCCGACGAAGGCCGCCCACCAAATGATAAGCCTTTCTAAAAATCGAGAAAACCAAAAGAGGCTTAGAGCTTACGGCCATTTGTCACGCGATGGCAATGGCCACGGCAAAGAGGCTGATGATGAGAGAGCAGCCTGAGCAGAGGCAGAAGCAGAAGCATTCCAAGCCATGTTGCAACACTGCGAAAATAACTGCGAAAACTAGTTGCTGCCGCCAAGTTGCATGCGTGCCCCAGATTTCGTTGCCTCTCCTCCGAAGAAATCATTTTTCGGTTTTCAGTTTTCGGCTAATGATCCCAACCAGGTCAAATGACATAAGATGGCGCTGCTGCTGCTGCGATGGATGCAAATGCAGCTTGATTGATGGCCAGACGGCGCTAATGGAGTGCGCATCGTTAACACGCGTAATTTGCGGCCCCCTTTTCCCATTGGCCCCTTGGGCAAAAAAACAAAAAGGCAAACAAACAGCGACCACACAAAGTGTTAAAAACGGATGAAAAACCAATACAACAAGTAAATACAAGGAAAAAAAAAACAACAATGTCCAAAGAAGCGCTGAACAAAAACGCACAAAACAAAAGACTCAAGACACAAACTTGCCACAGGGACAGAGCATAAACTTCGATTAGATGAAGCTGACAATGGCCGCTCAAGTTTAACAAGGTTCTAGGGCAATGTCAGGCAATATGCGATAAATATTATATATATTAATATTTTGTATATATTAATATTTTTATTTTAAGATTTTTAAAGCTCTTTAAATAATTAAGTCAAAAGTTAAGGTTTAAAGTTAAAATTGTTTAAGAGAAGTATAAAAATATAAAAAATATTATATAATAATATTTTTAGGTATTTAAACTCCTGAATCTAAAAATGTATAATAAACGGATTTATTTTTTCAAGAATAATTAAAAAAATTATAGTTTTATGGTATTTCGGCTTTATGACAATTTTAGGTATTTTTAAAAGGCAATAACTGTCTTTATTTTGTATATAAAAATAATGTTTAAAAGAGTTCTTGAAATGTTCTATGTATGCTCATTTTACAAATTCAAGTATTTATTTAAAATTTTATAATTAATAATAAATAATAGTTTAATAATAAAAATATATAATTAAAGTCACAATAATTTATTGAAATTGCAAGTACTTTTTAGTTTTAAGGTAATAATTTAATCCATCAAGTTTTTAACACAGATAAGTCTTTTTAATGTAATGTTTTATGTTTTTTTTTAGACTTCAAATTACATTAACTCTTTAACTTTACCAAAATTATTATTTTTTATTATTATTTATTATTAAAATTTTTTAATAACAAAGAGAACAAAACAATTAAAAATCAAAGGACTTAAGGCACAAACTGGGTTAAACCTTTCTTATATTAAAATATTCATTAAAAATGAATTTTAGTTAGATACAAGAACATGATTTTAGGAGTATATTAACCCCTTGATTACCCCTTTCCCCTTCAGCCTTAAAAACTTCAAATTTAAATCCGTTTTTCAGCTTAAATTCCTCAAAGGAAAGTGAGCCCCTGGCCGGCTGCCAGATTCGCCCATTTCTATCCGATTTATCCGGCTTCCGCGCCCAACTTTCCCCCTTTTGTATGGCATAATAATACCCTTGAATGGCAATGGATAGTGCCGCGGTGACATATCGCATCATCAATCAATCGGCGGACCATGAAATTGTCTCAGTCAGTCTGAGGCTCATTAGAGATACTTTGTTTTCCAAAGCATTTTTGGTTTCTTTATAAACAACTCAATCGCACATTCTCTGGCGGATTGCCAATTCTCCACGTGTGCTTAGCTTAGCTCAAGTGTTTATGTAATAATTAAGCTATTAGTTATTTGCATTAATATATTTATAAATATATATTTTTTAAGTCAAGGTAATCCTTAGTTTAATCTTTTAATTGTAGCTTGTCTTGTAAGTAGTTAAAATATTTTTTTTTATATTTATTTTTGAATGTTATGATGGATTTTATTATTTTTTTTTTTATGTGTCATATCTAACGATATTTTAATAAAAGTTTGGTAGTAGCATTGTCTTTTGTGCAGTATAGCAACTTTATATAGTATATATGTTACCGGAATTAATTTTTAGTTGCATTTCGCCATAAATGTGGAGTTTAAGGTAATAAATAATATTACACTTTTTTTGTATTTATTTACTTAAAACATAATAAACCGGGTTTATTATTATTATATTTTATCTACTAATTATTTCTTATATACGTTGTTCTAAGTTTTCAACTGTAATATTACTTTTAGTTATCCTGTAAATATTACCATAAATATTTAGGGATTCGTTTGTAAGATAGGGAAATTTCTTTATATTTTATGGCATTCATTAAATTATAATTATAACTTTATTTAATTTCTAACATCTTTAAAAAATTTAAATTAAAAAAAAAATATTAAATCCTAATTTGCACATGTCTGAACTATGTTATAATTCATTTTTAAATTGTCATTAGTTTTACAGAATATTTACTGTTCATAGTATTATGAAAAAAGGTAAAGTGCTGTTCCTAAAAATGCGTGATCTGCAAATATAATCTATATGATATAATATATTATCTATCTATATAAATAATATATTATATATTATCTACCTATATTCCGTCTTGCAAGTTCTTGACTTCTCAGCCAATTACTGATCTCTGATCTCTGATCTCTGATCTCCACTTAAGATTCCACTCCTTTCCGGTCAGTTACATATACGCACCATGATTACAGTATCCCGTTTATGGTCTCCTCCGTTTATATTGATGATGATGATGATTGAGGCAACCTGCGGCGGTTGATGAGGTTGATGATGATGAGTGCCTGCTCGAGTCACTCCTGCGAGAGCGAACCAGCACAAGACAACATTCACCAAATAGCAAACACACTAAGAGTTTGAATGATATTTAGGCACTTGAAAATATATTAAAAAAAAAAATAGAAAAATAGCCACTAAACCGAGTCCGAAAATTAAAGCCAAAAAACTAAAAACTAAGAGCAAGAGGAGAGCACCGAACGAACCGAGCGGGCGACGAGCGCTGTGGCGACTGCAATGGCGCGAAGCTCTGACACGGCGTTTTATAGTTGGAAGCAACATGGACCACTCGGCGTTCTCTTGGAACTCGAATGGATGGACTGGCATTCATTTGGTTTCATTTTCATTACATTTTCATTCCAATTTATGTTGCTGTTGTTGTATTTCAAAGAAATGGCCACCCGAGATGCAGATGAGCGAAGGAAGGATTGAACGACGCAACAAAGCCAAGGCGGACGCAGATTGGATTGGCTCCGTTTAAAGCGGCTGGCAATTAATTGAAAAGGAAAGTAAAGCCAAGTCATAGCTAAAGCTGAAGCCAAAGCCCAACTCAAACTCAAACTCAAATTGAAATCATTTCAAACTCAATCAGGCAACAACAAACGAGCACCGCCCCGGCAAAACAACGAAGGCTAATTTACGCGCTTTAAAGTGTTATAACAGCGTCCGACAAGTGGTCTTGTATGTAAGACCTCATCTAATGGACTTCAACTTGGAGTCTCGAGCATCGATAACCGCTCATTTCCGCAGCAAGTGCGCCCAATCCATTCATCCATCCATCCAACGGACCATCCCCATTTCATTCAAATCCCATTACAAGGGATTCACCGCCATGGGGCGTCCTCCGCACACACATCACCATCACTGCCAGTGATGTATACATCATCGTCATCGCTGTAGCCACAGGTCTAACGTGGTCCAATTTGGTCCATCGCAGTGCATCGACGACATGTGGAACGCGCTCTGGCGATTGGGAGTGATTGAAAGTGAATCGAGGCACTCTCGGTGCGATGTGTGGAATGCCCCACGAATTGCGCTCATTGGTTACCCTCACCAAAAGCGGGTTTACCACACAAAATTATTAGTTTTGCTGCGGGTTTAATATAATTTAATTTATTACTTTAGAAGAAATTCGAGGGAAATATTTAGAAATATTATTTTAGGCATGAAAATAAATATACATTAAGTGTTGTATATTTTAATAATTTAATTATTTTAAATTTATTAAATTTTCAATTACTTATCGGTTTTATTTTTCTTGAAAAATAATTATTAATCAAATAATAATTGAAAGCAATATATAAATAAAATAATTTTTTAATTAAAAGCCGATTATTAATAAAATAATAATTGAATACAATATACTAAAAAAAATAATTTATTAATTAAAAGCAGACCATGAAAATAACCTATTACTTAAATAGCAAAAAACGTAGCTTATTTTTGGGCAAGTGATCAGAAAGTAGAAAAGCAAAGAAAACCTTTAAAGTTAAGGAAAGTTTTAGTTATGTAAAATCAAGTTGTTTTAAGAAAGACCTAAAAAACTAAGGTTATAATTTTTAATAAATTTCAGAAATAAAATAATAATAAAATGATAATTATAAAAAATATAAACAACAAGAACACCCAATAAAAACCTCAATTTTAAATATAAATTATAGTTAGCTGTTACAATTAAATATTGTTGTTTTTTTTTGTACAATCATTTAAACAGTTTATTATTTATTAACTTGGAACACAGATTTATGAATTCATTAAGAGATGGACTGTTTTTATTTCATTTAATTTTAATTCTTGAGAAAAGAGTATTAAAATCATATTGTGTATATACTTTAATAATTATTAACAGCTTTTAACAGCTTCCTAAAGAGAAAACCTCTTTAAATTATATATAACACAATTTTCAGAGTATCCAAAAGTCACCCTGCACGGCTTCTTCCAAGATCAAAGGGCCTTTGGGTATTTGCTCCACTTAACTGCGGCAAGTGAAAGATGCTTGGGGCTGGGCCCCCCTTTACTTGCCCCATTCCAACTGGAATTCCCTTCCCCCTCCCCTTAGATGACCGATGTAAAGGTAATGAAAGCTTCAAATCGGATTTTTGAAGGCAGTTAATGCCAAATGAATTTGTCAAATTGTGACAATTAGAGGCAGGCAAAAGGTGCGGAGAAGATGATGCAACTAAGGCAGGCAGCCAAGGTTGGAGGCATGAAGCCATCCCATGGGTTACATGGATCTTGGCCATGTCTTGGCCAGGTAGATAGACTATTGCCCCTCTGTGTTCCGTTGGGGCGTGAAATGCCTGCTTTTCGGTCACTTTTCAGACACTTTCACGCAAATAAACGAAAGAAAACATAATAACAATGGCGCTGCATTCTATGCGGCATTTTGGAGACGACCTTGTTGGGCTTGGTGTCTGAGGTGTGTGTTTGTTTATCCAGTAAAACCCCTTCCTTTTGCCCCTCTCTTCCCCCTGGAACTGTGCAAATAAACAGACTAGATTCGGTAACCGTTGTCTCTGGGTTGTATTTTCGGTCAGGTTGGGTCATCCTATAAGGCATATGCTATATGTGTCTCGTGTATGAAAACGAAAGGTGGAAGTCGCTCGATGACTCAACTCTTGGCGGGGGAGTAAATGGAGGAGTTATGTAAATTAAAGCGAAAGCAAATGAGTTTATGTTTTTGTTTAAGAATAAAGTACTAGGGCAGAGAAGGGTCTGTCAAGACCAATTATGGTAATATATATAACTGACCCTGACTGTAAGTATTTATACTCATTGGTCGATGGTTACTCAAGTGCTTTTTGGGGTTTTGTTGAGTTAAGATTGTGGGATTTTTAAGATAACAATGTAAAGTAAATTAAAAAGAAAATTTCTTATAAAATTAAAAAATAAATTTAATAATTTTTAGCTAAGAAATTACATAGCAAATTGAATAATTAATTTTTTAAGTAGATTATCTCGTTACTCAGCATCTTAAGCTTGATCATCATTAGTAAAAAATATATTTTATCATTTATTTAATAAAATATTAAAGAAAGCTTCCCTTAAACTGAACATAAAACATTTTTTAGCTAAATCTATATATTTATTCACATTTCTATAATACGAAATATGCTTGAAATTTCTTATTTATTTATTTTATTATTTATATACAATTATATTACCCAGAAACAACTCGACATCAATTACTTTTCAACATTATAAGCCCTCAAAATTCCCTAAAATTAAATAATTAACATCTTAAATAATTCATTCAATTCCTAGAAATTATTTATTTAATTATTTAAAATTTAATTAACCAAAAACTCTTTAATATTCATTAAATTTCAAAAAAATAAACCCTCAATCAAAAAACACAAATTTTTCAACAATTCACATAACATTTTATTACAAATAACAAAAAAAAAAACAAGTCCAACAATTAACTTCCGACTTTGGCTGCTTTTTAGGACC
Source organism: Drosophila punjabiensis (assembly GCA_008042585.1). Lineage (NCBI taxonomy): Eukaryota > Metazoa > Arthropoda > Insecta > Diptera > Drosophilidae > Drosophila > Drosophila punjabiensis. The sequence continues at coordinate 245,563 of VNJR01005070.1, forward strand.
TGGTCCTTAGATACAAATGCGGTCCATTGGCCATGCTGTCGTGGCCCAACCCCATGGAGCTGCCTGGCAGATACTCATTGAGATTCAAAGAAAATGCCGGCGGAAAATGCTTATCCTTGGCCTCCCGATTGATCCGATAGTTGCTCCGAAAGGCGGGACTCAGGGCGGGATTCAGGGCTGTGGCATAACCCTGAATGGCGCCATAATTCGGCGGCAGAGCACTCAACACGGCAGCTGTCCTTCCGCCAAAGTCCGGCTGTCCACCGGCGGCCAGACTGGGATTTCCCACACCCGATCCACTGGTTGCAGCAGCAGCCGAGAGATATGGCGATATGGGCACTATAATGGGTCTGGTGGGGATCAGCTGCAGATACTGAACGGCATTGCCACTGCCATCCTGGAGGGTCTGCGCGGGGAGATACTGCATCAGCATCGGTGTGGAGGGCAGGCTGGCCACGCTGGGTGTTCCAGCCGTTTGCATGGGCGTGAAGTTGGTCTCCATTTCGGGCATCTTGTACGAGGGCTTGAAGGAGCCACCAGCATCCTGTAGCTGATTCTGGGCGGTCATGTCATAGCCACTGGCATAGGCACTCAGCGAGTTCAAATGAGCCTCCTGTTGCTGCTGCTGCTGCTGCTGCAGCTGTTGTTGTTGCTGCTGCTGTTGCTGCTGCTGCTGCTGCACCTGCTGCTGCTGCACACTATTTGGTGACTTGGCCCCCTTGCTGGCTATCTCCGGACTCGAAACAGGGCTGGCCAGGATGAGAGGCATGACCAGGAGCAGCAGAAGCTGCAACAGGAGCAGGCGATGACAGTGTAGGTGGGGCTGGCACAGCATCTAAAGGGGAAGTTTGATTTAAAACAGATATTAAATGAGATAAAAATTAATGTAATAAATATTTTTAAGCCAGATTTTAGCTAATTTTCAAAAGCCTGGATTTTTTATAGATTTTTAAAAGCTCTTGGAATAATTTAAATGATTATTTTAAGCTCTTAAATAATTTATATGAGCAGGAAAATGTTTTAAAATACAAGTAAAAATATTTTGACTTTTTTCCATTGGTTTATATTTGCTTGATTTTTTTTTAAGAGTTCAGTTTTTCATATTTTTTAAATCCTCGGCTTATTCTTTACTAAATTATAAGCTGCACACACTGTAAAAAAAATACTTATAGCCACTTGATTCACCTCGCTTGCTATCTTAATTTTTATAGGTTGTTGATTGCACTTTTTGTTGTTTCTTTTTTTTGTTTTATTTTTGAGAAAAACACTTGCACTTTTCCTGGCGAGCGACGCGCTTTGATTAACACGCCAGACGTTGCGTACTTGGCTTTTATATCTCTCTTCGGCTTTTCAGCTTCTCTGTTTTTGCTGGTTTTCGGCTTTTCAGCTTTTCTGCTTTGGCTCAGGCCTTTCGGCAAAACAGCGTCAATTTCCCGCAACGAAAATTGCTGTTTCAGTTGCCGTCATTGCAGCACGAGACACACGCGACTTGGACTTCTCTGGAAGCCTCACTGCAGCACTGCTGCACTTCGGCATTGTTGCATGTCTTTTCTCGTTGTTGCAACGCTGTTTTGGCCAACCGATTCAAGTTCAAGTTTAGCTCAAACAACGCAGATTTTGGCTGCGTTTATTTCGATCCGCTTGGGTTCCGTCTTCCGAATTGGTTCCGAACGGAAGGCGTGGCACAATTAGCCGGATCGCTTTTGTATCTTGTCCTCTTCCGCATTGCCACATGTTGCCAGGTCTGCCAGGTTTGCCATGTTGCCATGTTGCCATGTTGCCAGGCTGCCTGGTGTGCCATGTTTGTGGCCATTATTTGCTGGCCATGATACGGTTAAACAAGTTTTCCATTTCTTTTCACGAGGGGTTTGCCAGCTTCCAGTTGGCTTTATGAGTTCGCTGAAAAGCGGGGACTATGGAGATTGGGGATTAAAAAATTTTTATTAAAAGTTAAGACACTTTTTTGGGGAACTTAACAAACAATATATATATATGCTAGAACTACGAAACATCGATGTGTTATTAGACATATTTTTCTAGCAACATTTTTGTATATAATTTTTTTCCATTATCATTGCAATATGAGTCATCTTTTTAGCAATATTTGTCTGGCAACATTATCTTGTGTTTTCCGCCAGGTTCGATTTACATTTTTTTTACCTATTAACTTAGCATAAGAACATAACAAAGGTTTTTGGTTTGTAGTAATATCTTATTCCTAAATTCTTAAATATTTTTATCTTAAACCTTGAACTAACTTTAACTTTTTTTTTTATTTTTCATGTCTCTATCACTGCACTTGTCCCACTGTGCCACTTAAAGGTGAGTGAATAAAAACGCTTTTAGCATTACTTAACCCATAAATTTTGCTATTGACTCGTGAGTGATTGTGAGTGGCAGCGGATATAGGAGCAGGATCCAGAGTAGGATCCGAAGCAGGAGCAGATGCTGCTCCTTTGAAAACTAGCCTGCGGTCAAAGCATGACTTTAGCTACATTACATTTGCATTTTTACATTTATTTATTTCTTTTATTTACTATTAATTTTATTGATAGTAGTACATAGCTTGTTTGTTTTTAAAATAATGCGATGGGGACAACATAATTCCAAAAAATATTTAATACAAAGCTCTTTTTTTTAGTGAAAGACAGAGACGAAAGTAAGGAAACCATTTTTGAAACTAAGTCAACATAATAATAGCTAGTTTTATTTGCATTTCGGCTTGCGGAAATAAACTAATTTAAAGATTAAATAAAGGAGCTAATAATATATTACATCTATAATAATATATTACATATATAATAATATATTACACATTATATTATAAAATATTTATTTCTAATCAAAGAAAACTCTGCTTTTATGTAAAGATTGATTTAGTTTATTGGCAAAGTCAGAAGGGAGGAAACCATTGAAAGTTACTATACCCTGGGAATTGGATCATGAAAATCAACCATAACTAAAACAATAATTCATATATATTTAATTTTTTATTAATGAAGATTTTAAGGTTGTAATTAAATATATGTTTTATTTATTTATTTATTATAAATATTTTTTTTTTAACTCATTTGGTTTTTTAGCCGCCAAGAAGATCAGAAATATGTTATTTATAGAAACTTTAGATCAACATTTTAGAATTTAAATGATGAATTTTTGGAAATGTCAAAGTTTACAAAATTTAAAATAATAATAATTTCCACTCGTAAATCTTTTCTGTGTGAGTTTTCATTAGGTTAATAAATTGACATATTTAATTTGACATTAAACATTTTTTTTTAATGTATGAAAGCTTTAATGATGTAAAAAGCATCGAAAAAATGTGTAAAATTTATTTTCTGTCAGACTTAGCTAGATCGACTCGGCTGTTGATGTTGATCACGAATATTTACGATACATTATGTCGAAAATGCCTCCTTCACTATGTTGCAAGCTTCTGACTAAAATTATAATCCTCCTGCTAAGACTATTACTTCTTACATATTTAAATAAAATAATTACTACATAATTTCTCGCCGTGCACTCGTTGCAGTCACTGTACCCGTCACAGTTGAAGTCACAGTCGCCACCGACACGGCACCAATTATCCATCAGTCAAGTGTTCAAGTCAAACTGGCTCCAAAGTCAAGGCCTTGTTTTTCCTCATTTCCATTGGGCTCATTACGTGGCGCGCGGCAAGTGGAAATGGGAAATGCGCTCAAAGTTGTCTGCTTACTTTCATTTTTCTTTAACCTAAAAGCTTTTTCTCTGAAGATCTGTGCGAGATCTGTGAAAGCTTTAACCATGAACCTAAAATTTTGAGAAGAGCTTTATATTTTGCAGTTATAATTAGCTTAGTTAAAAAAGCATTTAAAAGCTAACTTGAAAGTTAAGTTAAGTGAGTTGGAAATGTTTTTTTTAGGTTCATTGCACTGAAAGAAAATGTGCTTGGGTTATTAGTGAATAGTTTAGATTATTGTTTTATTTTTTTAAACAATTTTTAAGTATATTTGTGTATATTTTATGGAGTGTAAGTAGTTGTGTTTGTTTTTCTAGTAGCAAAATTAATTTAAAAATTGGATATATAGTTTGGGCTTTGATTATTTATTTTGTATTTATTTTGTTAACAGAGAGACTCCTTAACTGGCTAATTAAATAATAAAAATACTTAATTAATACTTATTGAGGCTAAATATTGGCACAATCTCTTCTTAATTGAATCCTGGGGAAGCCTAGGGATCCAGATAAGTTTAATTTTTGGCAAGAGTTCGGTGATCACGTTCCAAACGAAGGTTTTTTATTATTTTTTGTAGCTTGTATATATTTGATATAAATCTCTGAAGCCAATATACAAATATAAATTTGTTTACATTTTCTTTAAACCATAAACCTGTTTATTAAAATTTTCCTTAACCTATATATATTTATTTCAATTTATTTAAATATTAATTTACCGCCTTTAAGCGATCTCCCAACTAGTTAAAGCAACTCAATTGCCGTGACACCGCCTTTTTGCTGAGCTGCAAATGATCCTTTAATCCCCAGACTTGCTATCCGTCTCTCACAAAACATCCCAATCCGGGCCACTGTCAGCAAGTCATAAATCTTCGGGTCTCCGACTGAACTTGATACATCAAAATGTTGGTCAAATTAAATTTCTTGTGCTCACGGTCCTCCTTTCGTGGATGGATTTTCCCAGGGAGCAGCTGCCAAGTAATTCGTCAAGCTGCTTTGTCCTTCTGCTCCTCCTCCAGCGGCTGTTCCTTCAGCTTTATCTCGTCTCTGGGTGAGCATTGTGCTTCCAGTTCCAGTTGCAGGCTCCTTGCTCCTAGCTTACAGCTCTCCCTGCTCCTAGCTCCCTGCTCCCTACAGCTGCCTGTCTGCGCTGTTTCTTCCCCTCGGAAAACCCAGCGACGCTGCCTTTCATGTCAACTGCATTTTTCTTTTGCTGTGTTGCCTTGCTGTGTTGTGCTTGTTGTGTGCGCTTTTTCACTGCTTTAAACCACTTAATGGGTTTTTTTTTTTTATATGCGGACCTGGCTTAGACGCAGTGGCCGGAGGGGGGGCCATTCATGCTGCAGCTTTCTTGTAGCTTCATTCACAAAGACTTGCAATTCATCAAATCTCGTTAGCCTCGGCTTTTATAGAAAATCTGCAGCTGCTTTTGCTGCTGCTGCTCGTGCTCGTTCTTGTGCTCCTCCTCATGATGATGCTGCTCCACTGAGTCTAGCTGCCTTTGCTTTATTTTTCGGGCTCCGGCGGCTGCCACGCCCATGGACACCGAGAGGGCGGTACAAAGCCCCCGAAAATCCAGCATTCAGCATTCAGCAGCCAGCAGCTAGCATCCCGCATTCGCATTACCATCCCCTCTTTATTCTCGTAGTCATTGACTGGCGAAAAGTCTTTAAGGCAACTTTTGCTGCGCTCTTACAGCGCTTAACTTTAAGAGGTTTCCCCCACCTGAGCACCCCTCAGGTGCTCCTTTGAGCTAATGAAAAGTGTGTGAGTGTGTGTCCCTGAATTTGGAGTCGAGTGGAGTGGAGTGGAGTTGAGTGAAGAGGAATCCCGGCAGCTGCAACAGGCAAGGAGAGGCACCTAAACGAAACTAAACCAAAGCCCCGACCAAAGGAACTACAATAAACGAGGAGGCCAATGCATTTTTAATGCCAACATCCAAGGGCTCAGGGGAGGAGGAGGAGGAGGAGGAGGAGGAGGTACTGGAGGTGGAACAGCAGGTGAAGTACGTAGGGGCAGGAGGTCGAGGTGGTGCTTGCCGCATTAATTTTGCAGACTGGGGGGCAAGTCCAACTGCAAGTGGTCACCACTCGGCGATCCGCAAGGGATTCGAGACAGAAAGAGAGAGAGAGAGAGAAGCTCCATTGTCCTGGCCATTTGCACTTAAATTTAAAGTGCGTTGACCAACACTAAAAGGTTTCAAGCGCGGCTAAAGCCTGAACAAAGTATATCAGAATCATGGTCCTTGAAATTGCAGAAGACATTGAAAAATAGTCTTGAACACAAATTTAAACGATTTCAAAATACAAATAATAAAATTAATAATAATACTTAATTGAAGAAAGTATGCAAATGACCCTAACCAATACTGGTTGTCAAAAGAAAAGGGGATAGGTCGTAAAATTGTGGGATAATAAACAAATACGCCTAAAGAGAATTAATACAATTCCAATATAATAAAAAAAAATTAATTGAACAGAAATCTTACACATAGGTAGCTCTAAATATACAGCCCTGACCAACACTGGTTGTTAAAAGGGCTAAATAACATTTGTAGAACTGTGGGAAAATAAATAAATAACTCAAATTTGATTAAATAAATAAATAAATATACAATTAAACACTGTGTAAGCACATCTTACGCATAGCTCCAAATATACAGCCCTTACCAACACTGGTTCGCAAAAAAACTACTTAGAAACACCTGAAAATTAATTCAGGTTGAAAATGTACTTTAAAAGAGGGAAAAAACACCTCACAGAGGAGAGCAAACTTCTCATAGCTTGAGAGGATTTAACATTGCACTTGACCAACACTATAGTCAAGCTGGACTCTCCCTTAGTAGCCAGTGTTGGACAGCCCGTAAAGTTGGCCAAGCACTTTGGCTAAGTGGATAGCACCCTTCTATGGCTACCAGCTCCCAGGATCGTCCTGCAACCTGGCTCATTTGCGCGAGCTCCTTGTGGCCTCCTGGCCTCCTGGCAAAGTGCCCCATATCACGCACAGGCAAACATTGCAGAGACCCCGAAATGCATTCAATTAACAATTTCTCTGGCTCTGCCTCTGGCTACAAAAACTTTGCTGCTGCAACTGCTAACTGAGGAGGCAGAGATGGAGGATGTGGAGGTGGAGGTGGAGGCTTTTAATCAAAAACTTGCATTTGCCAAGTGGCAGCAAGCGGCAAGCAGCAGGGTAACTTTTTGGCCCAAGTTTTGTGCGGCAACAGAAGTGGGTAAACTTCTACGAATTGTGACGTCGACAAAAGTCAAATCGTGCCGACTGGTAACTCTACTTGCCACCACCAGGTTTTTCCCACATGTTCCAAGGGTTTGGAATAGCAATCAGGAGATGCCCTACGAAGTCAGGGGCTTTGCAAAGTTAAATTTATAGAAATTGGGTTTGGAAAAATATTGAAAATATAGAAAATATATGGATATAATAATATATATATGAAATTGAATAATCAAACCTTCATTTATTAATCAGTTTGTGTCTTTTATCAAAATGTTTAATAATGAAAATACATATTTTGTATAAAATTCAATATAAATAGTAAACTTATTTAGGAGTTTTATAAGGAATTATCTCTTTAAAGTTTATTCCTTAGTTTGTTGAACATTTTCAGGACCTTTCCTTGCCAGGAAAAATCCGGAACACTGCCAGTCAGCAAGTGAATGCCGTAAATTGCCAAACGGGATGCCATGTCCTCCCCTCTCACTCTCTCTCTCTCAGCTTTTTCACTTTTCCGAAGGCCTTTTTCGCCTCTTCACCAAGCTTCATTTCTACTAGGCTACCACCTCCTCCTGGCTTCCACCTCCTCCTGGCTCTCAGCTCCTCCTGGCTCCCAGTTCCTTCCTGCTCCTGCCTCCTGGCTCTGGCCATTTAGCAAAAGTAATTAAGCGTCGATGCGTTTCATTTGTGTTACTTTTCTGGGCAATTAAGGCGCAAAGTTTGCAGTTTTTTTTTTTGCCGAGCGGCGTAAAATGTTCATTGTTAATTGTAGACAGCAACGGCTCCAATACGTACTATACAAGTATATATATATAGAGTAGTTGCATCGATCCGGTAATGGGTATAGTTTGTGGCAAAGGCAACAGGTAAGTGTCCTGTCCCCAGAAAGTGTGTCCCACTTGGCTGCCCAAAGCTGGAGCAGGAACAAGAGCATTTCCATCATCATTATGTGCACAGGACCAACGCCGCAGAGGAATGTGCAAAAAGTGTTTCTCATTAAAAAGTTGTTTCGCAATTTTATTATCCTGTCGTTGGCAGTGGTTGTTGTAGTTGTTATAGTTGTTGTAGTTGTTGTCATCCTCCAGGTGCGCGTTCATTGTCACGAGCTTGAGCTCAACCGGGGTGACAATGTCAATAAAGCAAACTTCGCAACAGACTGCCGCCCAACTCCCACATCAAATTATTTTTAAATTACTTGTAAAAATACAAGGGAGCAGCAGCAGCAAAAGCAGCAGCAGCAGCAGCAGGAAAACTCTCGCAAAAAGTTATAATAATAATAATAATAAGGAATAAAAAAGTAATGGCGAGAACAAAACAAAACCGTTTACGATGCTCCAGGGCGAGTTTCGGTCCCTGAATCATCGTTTCATAGTTTGGCGAAAACAATTTTCACAGAAATTAAGCCAACTTTTTGTTGGGATTTCCACGCTGGCTTCGTCCCCTCCTCTCTCCTTGGCTCCATGCATATTTGAGCGTTTCATTAGCCGAATCCCAGCCAGGACCAAGGACCAAGGACAGACACTGTGTGTCTGTGTGCGTGCGTGAGTGGGTCCTCCTTCTTGATGGAGAACAGGTGGTGACCTCCACTAAGTGGTATGGCAGAGAGATTAAACGAGTGTTGCCTTAATTAATAGAGAACATTCTTTGTCGGCTAATGCCACAGATATATATTATAATTCTCTAGAAAGAGAATGGAAGTGAGTGTTATTCCAAATACTAGAAACACTCTATGAGCTTAGGGGGGGACTTTGACCAAACACATGTAATTGCCAACAGAATAACTTTAAGGATTTAAAGGATGTGATATTAGAAGTATTTTGAAAAGTTTGCCTGCTTTGTAGCTAATATTTATAGAAATAATATTCTAAGTAGTAATTTTAACCCATAATGAAAAATATAAATTAATGTTATTTTGATAAATATAAATTTTTTGAATTGTTAAATCTTTTTTTTTTAAAGAATTTTTAGAAAAAATGAAGGTACGCCTGTACTTAAAGGAAAAGCTGGATATCATAATAGAAAATACCTCACAGTTTGATAAATTGATATTGTATCGATATTTACACCTTAAATATTATTAAGTAACTAAAGTTAGCTCAATACATAAAATATAATATCGATTTTTTGCGCATATTTTGAAATACCGATAAATGTATGTATTTATATAAGAGCTAGAAATAAATCGATTTGAGTGAATCGAGTGAATCGAATTATTTATATAATTTTTATTTTAATTAAAAATTAAAAATTAAATTCTTCAAACTAAGTATTTTCTTTGATTTCAAAGCACAATTAAAATTCTATGTGGAAAATCAAAATAAATCGAAATACACTTGACGATTAATTCGATTTTAAATAATTTTTATGTTATAATGGAAAAAATTTCATTAAAAAGTACTTCAAAGTACTTATTAAAAAGTACTTCATGCTAATCTGAAAGATGACAAGCACGATTATCATAACTCATAATGTTACAGTAATATCAATTAATCGTTAATCTAACTCCAAAGATAAGCGTTGTCCAATGGATTCGTTCCTGCTGATCTGATCCGATCGGTTGTAGATTCACTAATTTAGGCTAATTGATAAAAGGCATAGTCAGAGTAAGATCTAGAGCTATAGCCGATGTAGGAGTCGTCAATCGGAGTCAGAGCCAGAGGCAGAGTCAGAACTGGAGCCGTCATAGATAATTCAGCATGTAGGCGGTGCGGTTATCGCAGCCACACACATTCGGTTAACATGATTAGATTGCCGACGCACCTTTCCAGGTGCTGGTGCTGGTGCTCCGTGCTCAGATACCACTCAGTGTTTAGTACGCGACCGAGCATAATGTCAACTAGAGCTAGCTTCGTCCGTCTGACGGTACTGGTGACGGGGGCATTCTTTGCCCTCCTCCTGCTCCTCACAACCCTCCAGCGAACGGATGATCTGCGTCCCTCCGTACCCCATGGGACAGCCAGAATTAGGGAGATCGAGGCAACGCCACCGCCAGTGCATCATCTCGAGGAGCCCATCAAGGAGGAACTGGTGCGACAGCTGGAACAGGAACTGCCCGAGCTGGACTATGGCTTCTGGTATCGCTGGGCCAAGCCAATGGGCTATAAGATCAATAAAACTTGTGCCAAATATCCGGATCCCTTGGATCTGCAGCTGCACAACATCTACTGGCAGACCTTCCTCAGCGGCAATGTTACCTTCCGGCTATATGCCGCCTACTTGGACCAACGGGCGGCGGTTAAGCAGAGAACCGTTCGGATCCTGGCCACTGCCGATCAGATTGGAAATGAATTTCCACCCAGCCAGTGTCAGTTGTGGTTTGAGAATTACCGGGAACCCATCATTGTACCCGTTGCGGAATACCTCAGTGTGTGGGTCAAGGAGTGGGGCAACAATCCGCATCTCAACTATCCACATTTGCTAAGCTGTCCAGTGCCAGAGGAACTGCCTCCAGCTGTGCTCCATTCCCTGCCCAGGACAGTGTCGTTGGTGGTAAAGCCTTGTGATAGAGCTAGTAACTCCTTGAGGGTTAACCAGGGGATGCCATCTACAGTGAGGAATGGTAGCACCACCACCAGGAGCAGCAGCAACAGCAGCAGTAACAGCAGCAGCAGTAACAGCAGCAGTAACAGCAGCAGTAACAGCAGCAGTAACAGCAGCAGCAGCAGCAGCAGTAGTAACAGCAGCTCCTCTGGCACCCTGAACTTTGGTGTCTGCGTCAAGGGCTTTGATTTCCCTTACTTTGACCTCTCCGAGCGCCTCATCGAGTGGTTCGAGCTGCAGCGTCTGCTGGGTGCCTCACGGATCTATGCCTATATGTACGATGTGCATCCTGCGGTGCAGCGAGTCCTGAACTACTATCAACGCACTGGCTACCTGGAGCTGCGACCTTTGACCCTGGCCAATGGCATGCCCCGGCTGAGGCACTACCAGCACATGCTGCTCCAGCAACGTAAGCTGGAGAAGCGACTCAACGAGCTGATACCTTACAATGATTGCTTCTACCGGAATCTCTACAGGCACGACTATCTGGTCAATGTGGACATCGATGAGGTGATCATGCCCAAGAGAGACTACCGCAACTGGCACCAGTTGGTCCAGAAGGTCCATCAGCTGGAGGAGCAGAAGGGTGGCAAGTGCTCGGGCCGCTTTCCGGCCATTTGCTTCATCAACTCGTACTTCACCAAGGTCCCCGCCGAGCTGAGTGATCACGAGGAGCAGGCCACCGCCGGTGAGCTGTATGTGCTGCAGCACACGATGCGTTTCCGCAACTACTCGCTTCCGGGACGGGCCACCAAGTGCTTCCACAATGCCCGGTTCTCGTTGACGCTCCACAATCACTTCACCCTCAAGTGGCTCTCCGGTGGCTGCAATCCCCGGACTGTGGACTCATCGCTGGCCCAAATGCAGCACTACCGGGAACCGGATGCCGAGTATGAGCTGAGCGATCTGGTCGAGGATCGCAGTGTTTGGAAATTTGCCAGCGAACTGCGCTCGACCGTGGAGTATGTGTGGTTGCACTTGGACGATGTGCTGGCTCAGATCAGTGATCCGGAGGATCAGCACCAGCAGCTGGATGAGGCACTCGACCAGGATGTGGAGACCGAGCTGGAGCAGCAGCCGTTGCAGCAGGTCCTGCAGCCACCGCCGCCGCCACCGCAGCCGGTAAAGGGGACAAAGCCTTAGGTCGGGTACACGGGTTTCTTATAGAGTTAGTGACTGGTATAGTTCCTTGGTAGCCTGGTACTTGATGGTTTCTTTGGGGGGAGGGGTCTTTTGTTGGTCCGATTAATTGATTTTTGCTTTATTTATGACTTTGGTCACACTAATTTGGGGAAAGAAACCATGTGAGTGCATAATTTGGGTGCTTTACAGTTCCTGTAATAGTTCCCTTTGTAAAAACTTGGGATTCTTTGGTTCCTGAGGGGATTTTCTGTCTTCTGTTTAACTGATTGATACAATTCTGCTTTCTTTTAAGCCTTGGTCACACTAATTTGATCAAAGCAACTATGAATTTGCGCTTTTTTCTTTACTGTTTGTTCATTTTAGAACTAAAAATTAACCAAAAATACTAAATAGCTTAGTTTAAGTACTAAAATTACTCCAATAGAAACCAATTTTGTAGCAGGCTTCATATAATCGAAGCTTCGATTATATAATTGATATATTTATAATCTTTTTTTTTTTTTGTATTATTTATTAAAATTGTTATCTTTTTAGAAATGACCTAAAAATATATATACTCCACTTGATATGTGAAAAATAAGAGTCATAATTGAAAGGACATTATCTAATTCCTGCTGGGCAAGCCCATCTATCATTTTATGGAATTTAGCTTGCGGTTTGGAAATTCCTTTCATGATTGATTGTTCATAGACCACCGGGGACTCTGATTCTTAACGTTAGTACTTCTATTAAACGCTGCCAAATGGGCATAATCTTATCGAGGTCGAGCATCTGCGTCACGGTGTTGTTGGTTGTATGTATCTTTGCATGCCAGCTCATTAGCTCCGAACACAGTTCATTAAGAGAGCTAAAAACAGGTGCTCAGAGAGTGACTTCTAGAGGCGGAAATTTGATTCAGGGAATAACCCGTAAAACTATGATCGAACAGTAACTTATCCGCCAACCGGAAACTCATGGCGACCGTGACTTTATTTTGATACAATTTTTATTGATTTCCAGGAAGAGCTTATTGGGAAATAGGAATGCAGTCAAGTTGTTAGTTTAAATTGGTCAAAACTTATCTTTTTTGACTCTTAGAACTTGTTCTAAAACTCTCGTCTTGGTCTTGGTTGCAATCTTTCTGATTATAGGCCTCCTTGTGATTGATTTTCGTTTACCTCTAATAGTTTTTTTTATATATTTAATCATTTATTTGTTTGTTTATCAGTCGTTGATATGTTTTTATATACAAATTAAAAGAAATAATTAGCTGGAAGCGTGAACTATCTTTGTTTTTTATCTCATCCCCGTTCGAAGGCAACCATGAAGTAAGCTATATTTGTTTATTGATTTATAATTTCAATTAACCATATATTCCGTAGAACAATCGCTGCGATATGCTTTTCTGTATTGATTACGCCTCCGCACACACTCACTCTCTCTTTCGTTCAAACGAACCTTATCGAATACCAAAAGTCGGTTATTCTTGACGTAAACAAGTAATAATAAGTATTCGGGAAATCCAGAGCCAAAGGCTAAACCCGGACGTGTTACTTGGTGGTATATTATGATATGATATGATGTTCATTCCCCTTTCAAGGCAGAGTCATCCAGAGATGTTTGGCCAGCTAAAACCACATATTAAAAAAAGAGCTTATCGTGGGCTTTTGTTCATGTTATTGGCTTATCATAGTTGATATCAGAGATTGCCTAGTTTAGTGGTTATTTTTTTGGGGTTTCTACATGGTAATATACCTCGAATGGAGATAATAATATCCGTGTTTTGATGTAAAATTAAAGCCTGAAAGTATACTCGGGCTTGGGGTTTGTTTTGAGGTTGTTGATGGTGCTATTTTGGGGGCAAAGTTAAAGCTCTTGATGGTTTTGAAGGTTAAAGAAAGAACTAGTGGTAAAAATTATGCTTGAATAGGAATATGCAGCTAGAGTTTGCTTGATTAAATTTTGATTAGAGTTTGCTCTAAAGTATTTTTACTGTCAACTGGAATTATTCCACATAAATGCAGACTTATTTATAGAATATACAGTTCCTTTCCTTATTATATTATTTTATAAATATAATTTAATAGGGACTCTTGAGTTTAGTTTATCACAGCTTTTAATCTTGAGAATTTTATGAACCCTCTCGGCTTAAATTTGCTTATGATTTTAAAGCTTTTAAAACACTTCGTATATTTCTTAAAATTCCCAGTTTTAATTAGTTATTCATTTTATAAACAAACCTTGAAAATTCTTCAATTATTTAGTTACCAATTTATAGAAAATGCAAGTGTTTTTTAGTCACTAAAACTTATTAACCTTATCAAGCCCTTGATAAAAGTTGTTCCTCCTTGGCAACGATAAAAATTATGAAACGGCTACCACAACAGCGATTAAAACTGTTGCCCCGATAAGGAAATCGAATTGGTAATATTCCACACTGAAAAAAAGCCAAGATAAAATACTAAAACTGGGCCATAAATAAGTGTTTCTTCCCCCCGAAAAGGTCGAATTCCACAAATATACATTTTAGTTTCCCCAGAAATAAGGCGTCCAGTCACTACTTCAATATCTGGTTATGATATCATATATCACATATGTACATATATCCCCCCCAGACCCATGGACATTCCTCAGGTTGCTGCCTTCATCGTAATCTCGTTTATTATGAGCTCAATTCCTTGCGAGACATTAAATTATATGGCACCGATACTGGCGACCGGTGCCCACTACTGCTACACACAAACAAAAAAAAAAAGGAAATAAAATAAAACAACCGAAGTAATATAGGTAATATACAGGCGTTTCTTATCGGAAGAATCGCTATCGGTTTGAACACACGCACACACACACCTCGGAGGCCATGGAACTCCAAATGTTGGCAAATTCAGGGGCGGGCCAGGAACAGCATGACGCCCATTAGGGGCGCCGCCAGGCTCATGGTGATTCCTGCGGCACCACCTCCAGTACTATTGCCAGCGGCGGCCATCAGGATGGGCTTCTCATTGGCACGAGCGTTCATCCAGGCCTGGCAGTCGGTCTCGTTCTTCACAAAGCGGAAGATCGACTGGACAATGTTGGCGGGGGTGATCTCGGAGCACTGCTCCAAATGATGCAGGACACAGGACTCGAAGCGCTGCAGGTCGACGCAGTGGGTGGGCGAGAACAGAAGCTCGGGGCTGCTCATCAGATCCGGCACCTTGCCATCCTTCGGTATATACTGATGGAAACTCTGGTTGAGGCAATTGCTAATGGCCTCCTTGTTGGCCTCCAGACACTCGGGTCCCTGTTCGGCCACAAAGAGAGCTATCTGATCGCCGCCACGGGAGCAGGCAAAGCCCAGCAAGGCGGCACCAATCCGGGACACTGTCTCCTGATGGCGCTTCTCCTCGGCGGTGAGACAGCGCTGTGCCTTCTCATTGAACTCCTTGACACAGGCCTCGGCCTCGGGTGCCTTCTGGCAGTATTTGTGGAAGACCGTGTCCAGTTCACCCTGCGGCTTGGCCTGCTCCATCTCCTCCTGCAGAGCGGTCAGATTGGCCACGCCACTGATGCAGGCACTCATTTTGGCTGCCGCCCGTTCGATATCCTCGTAAAAGGTGGCATTATCCGAGCCACTCACCTTCTTGCACTTTTCGCGATACATGCGCTTGATGTCATCTGGAAAAAGGGATAGAAATATTATTAACGAAAAGCTGCAAAGTCTCTTAAAAAGCCTGAGGAATCATTCAATCAATTAATCGAATTGAATCCAATATCTTC
Source organism: Drosophila punjabiensis (assembly GCA_008042585.1). NCBI lineage: Eukaryota > Metazoa > Arthropoda > Insecta > Diptera > Drosophilidae > Drosophila > Drosophila punjabiensis. The sequence goes on from VNJR01005070.1 coordinate 260,929, forward strand.
AAGGCATTAATCTCTAAGAGAGTTACCCCGGAAGCTATCTATAGATTATATAGTTGTAGTTCCCCTCTTTCGATGTTATGTCACTCACCCACACTGACATTGGTGTTGCGATATTCCGGCGGCAGGAATTGGGCCGAGAGTCCGCCCAGCTGGCTGGGATCTAGCTTGGTGGCACCACCGGATGCAGTTCCCGCCGGCGTGGCCTGAGCCTCCAAGAGCAAAGCGCCCAAGGCGGCCATTAGGCAAAGAGCCATCATGGCGTACTTGTTCATGATGATGCCTGTCGAGGATTATTCGCGGACAAAGAGAGAGAGAGAGAGACCTAAGAGGAAGAGAGAGCTAGGAGAGAGAGAGCGCTGCTCGGTGGATCGTCCGTCCGTGGATCCGACTGTGGTTGAGTGATGGCCGCGAGTGAATGAATCCGCTTCTCCGGCGGTTATTCTACCGAGCGACTCTATGCGACGTTTACAGTGGTACAAAGGTGTGAAAATATCACTTAAATCGCCTTCGTATCGTGGCAGCGATGCACTTAGTATTTCTTTATTTTTGGTGGCGGCTATCTTTACCGATATCGACTATCTTATCGTGTTCTTCGATTTTTAAGCTGATTAATCAATCTATATATATATATATATTTCGGTGTATTAAGTGTGCATTTGCATGCGATTGCATCATAGGTTCGAGTTGGTTTTTACTGAGTAATGTAGCTAAAGCGAAAAATATTATTGGTTTTGCTTTGTTTAAAGCTGATTCATATTTAAGCTGTGTAGATTATTTACAAATAATATAATAAATATTGATATAACAGAAAACAATGCTTATTAAAGGCATTTTTTATATACTTGTATAAAATAATATATTATTATAACATTTATTTACTATAATTTATGTCATAAAATTGCCATGCAGTGAAGAAGTAATTTTTGATACTTTCCTGGTCAGCAACAACAGACCAGTCGATCTAGACATGTCGGTTTAAAACCAATAAATAATAATAAGTATAAATATAACATATAATAAATATATATTTCCATTTTTTCAACATTTTATAAGCATTTGTTAAATTAAAATTCTTTAATGTTTTCTAAGAATTTTTAATTCTTAAAAAATAAAATTAATGCTTCTTTTGGTTACTTTTTAATATTTTAAGACCTCTGATTTGTGTAAAATATTGATTTAAGTTCCCTACAACGCACATATTTTCGCTCTTCTTTGTGATAATGATGATGATAATGATTGATAAAAGGCAGAAAACTCTTAATAAGGAACGAATAAAATATACAACAAATTGGCGAAAGTCTGCAAATTTTTTTAATATGATATTTATATTTTTTATAATATTTTTAATTTGATATTTGTAACTTTTATTTATTCATTTATTAAATTTTTCAATTACTCATTTTCCTATTTTTTAACCCATACAATTCATACCATTTATTGTCCCCCTTGTCCCACTGTGCGATCTTGGTTCGGGCCTCTGCTCAATCAGCCGACAGTGACATCATTCACACTTCGGCCACGCGACGTCTTTCCGAGAGTTTGATTCCATTTCCGAACTTGTATCGGTAATATCTTGGCAAGGTTCAAAGTTTTTCCGGCAGTTACAAGACACTGATAACTGCCAGCAGTGACGATGATGATTATGCTGTGATTCATTCCTCGTCGAGTATTGGTTTTAGAATTCGAGACAAATTCTAAATTTGCTAAAATTTTATATATTTTTGTATATTTGTATTTTTTTTTTTAACTCTTGTAGTGTGCAGCAAGTGTCCTCGGATATCTTATCGCTGGCCATAAGCAATATTTATGTAGGCAGTCGCCTCTCAGTCGCTATCGCAATTGCCGGACGGTTTTATGTTCTCTTTTTTTTGTTTTTGTCTGTGTTTACCTGACATCGATGGCGATATTGTGAGGGGTATATGTATATAGAAAAGGGGTATACTGTTTACCCAGAATTTTGAAGAAAAGCCACGCCTGGTTTTAGTCACTATTTGGACTGAAAGTCGGGGGGTGACTTATGTATTTGTTGTTTTACTGGAATCTTTTTGTGTGAATTCTGCTTAGGAAATTGTTGACAAAATATATGCCTCAAATATTTAATTTTTAATATTTAATAATATTTAATTGATAAAACATTTTTAAGCAATTTTAATTAAGTAATTTTTGATTAAACACAAGCTTCAGGAGGTGTGTCATCAGTAACCTTTACAAGTAAAACCCTTTGAGAATTCCAAGACATTTTACATTGTACAAAGGCACTTTATGAGCATTTTTCAATAAATATCATACATATTAAACCCAAAAAATTTACAGTATTTCTTTTTACTCACTTATAACCCCTAAACTCTACCTCTTTTCATATAGTTTCATAACTTCCCCTTGATTTTCCATCTCTAAATCACATTTACTACTTATATATTTGCATTGTTTCATAGATCAAACGTTTACAGAATTCATTTGCATATCTCTAAGCTCATTTATACTGCAATTAAAGGCAGAATATACCCGCAAACGATGCCTCCTTTAATCCGTATGCAATTAGTAAGTCGGAGAACAGGTATATATCGGCCACTGCCGGGTAACACCAGAGCTCGGACGTTGTGCCAATCGCGTTGACTCGACAATCTGTCACCGCCGCCACCGCACACAGCAACAGCAACGATGGGGGAAAAAAATTAAGAACAAAAAAAAAATACATATAAATAAATAAATAAATAAAGAACAAAGGCATTCGGGGGATCGGGAACTAAGTCTTACCCCGCTTAGCCAACGATCGATTGCAGTGTCGGCGGAATATTCAATTGTGTCGTCGGTTTCAGGTGACTTCTTTGTCTTTTTTTTTGTTCTCTGTTCTCTGAACTCTCTCAATGGATTTCCTCCTAATCCCACTTAGCGGGAAACCCGAGAAAACCCACGCACGCACTAAAGATTCTCTGCGATTTGAGCTTGGACTAATTTTAATTGCTCAATGCTATGTGTATGCTCTCGACTTGGGCAATTCAACTTTGACTTACATTGCGAGCGTACATGAAACCGGTTTGCATAACGTTAAGTTCACCATCGAGCCACCGAGCTTCCCGAAAAAAAAAGAAATAAAAAAAACCACCACCACAGTGGGCAAAGTTCGCGGTATTGGCGACGTAACAGGCTGATAAGGTATTATCGCTTTGGAGCATGAATGAAATAAACGGAGGCGAAGTGCAATCATAAGAACAATAGAAATTCTGCCAGCAAATGCCTCTCAAAGTCACCAGATTTGTGTTCTCTTCCCACAATCCCAAGCAGAATGACTAATAAACAAGGCAAAGATCAGGGCTTTAGGTTTAATATATAGAAGGGGAAAGGTGGCCAAGATTTGGTTCCTGAAAATGAGGATGAAATTGAACATGATACTTTATGCAATTTATAGCAACACACATTAAAAACTAATACAACAAAGTATATTNAATAAAGGAGCACTTTAATGGTTAAAATGGTAAACAGAGGCAAAGACCAATAAAAAAAAAATGCAATAATCGACAATCATCATTATGGATAAGGAATTTCTAATATCGCGCATACGCCATGATGGACACCACGTTGAACTCAAGCACTCAAGCAGCGATGTGGATGATGAGCTGCTTATGAAGCCAAACAAATCCCTGGGCATCCGATCCATATCCTGACCCATCCGGTGTAGCTTCTGCTTCTCGGTTAGAAAATTTGCGGCAAATGCACACCCAAAACGAAAGCAAATGTTGCCGAGTGAATGGAATCTGTTGGAAGACCATCATGCTGCTGCCACCCATTCTCCATTCACCATTTCCATTTCCCTATTCTCTCTCTCTCTCTCAATTTCCCCCCAGTTGCTTTTCTTCTTTATGCCACTGCCTTAATCAGACATCGTCAAGGACTCCGGAGGGAGGCTGGAGGAGAGCTAGAGAGAGCTGCTCCTGCTCCGGCTCCTGCTGCTGCTGCTGCTGCTGCTGTTTGCCTTGCTGGCTGCTTTATGAGCTTAGTCCGTGTGCTTTACTACCCAATTAAGCTAGGAAATACATTTAGCAAACTAATGAATTATAAACACACATACACACACACGAGCACAGGCCAGGAAAAATACGGGGGGAAAAATCGAAAAAGCAGAGAGTGGGTCAGACCTTGCGATGCCCTCCTAAAAGTATGCTACCGATATTGAACCAATGATTATACACGAAATTTACTCTACATGTATGCAAAATATAAAATATAATAAAACTCTGTAACTGTAAATTAAACATATTTCATAATCTCTATAAGTACTTACTTATACTTTTTGAGAAGCGCATAGAGAGGCTCTAATATACTCTCTCTCCACCAGCTAAACTTTTTGAGAAGCGCATAGAGAGGCTCTAATATGCTTTCTCTTCAGCAGCTAAACATTTTGAGAAGCGCATAGAGAGGCTCTAATATGCTTTCTCTCCACCAGCTAAACATTTTGAGAAGCGCATAGAGAGGCGCTGATTTAACACTAAGCCGAGTTACGGCTTCCGCTTGGGGCGGAAAAAGCCAGAAACTAAAACCGAAACCTACTCTATCCCCGCACAAATCCACTAACCAGGTCTACTGAGCGAGAGCTCTGCTTGTTGGCAACTATTTAAATATTCCAGATTCCACACGGAACCAGTTAACTTTCCTCTTCGTTAGGTAGTTCGCCCATCCGCTGGCAGAGTGGGAGAGAGAGTTTGGAATCAAACATGCCCCGCCCTACCCTGGAGCCTGGCATGCCCTATCCGTGTGCCGTGCCTGCAACGCTGTATCCTTTTAAATGAAATTAAGCTAATTTGGGAAACAGGCAGCGCGTCATCGTGGTCCGGGGAATGGATACGGCAACCGGCAGCCGGCAACTGGCAACGGAACTCATTCTCGCCGTGGAGTTTAATTCAATGCGGAGGGAGGCAAAGCCAGGACGAAGCTCATGCATATGCAGGGCCCCATTCTGCGTGCCAAATCAAAGTTGCCCCACATAGTGTGTATCCCGGTGTGTGTGTGTGTGTGTGTGTTAGCCATTTGCAACACATGCCACACGTCTGCGTTGCCGCTACTTGGCTGCCTCTGTACCTGTATTGTAATTTATTATCCTGCATGGCAAAAAGGATTTTCATCAATTAATCATGTGCCGTGCGATGCTACTGCAGCTAGATAACACTAACGCAACGTTGGTCCTTTGTCCTTTGTCCGCTCTTCGCTGTCCGCTGTCCGCTGTCCGTTTATCCAGAATTTGAGCCAAAGTCCTCCCTCATTGAACTGAGGCTATTCAAGCCAAGGCAAGTCCTGAGTTATGGACCACAAAATTAGTGCCAAGCAAGTGGGCTTTGGGATCAAAAGGTGGCCAAGCACGAAGGCATCCTGGATTGAATTTTGAGGAATCACAAGCTGCTGAGCCTTAACCCGCTTGCAGCCAAATATAAGATTAATCATCAGAGAGGGAGAGAGGGAGCTATGAAGCTAATTGAATATAAAGAAGTTATTCAAACTCGACTCGAAACTCATAAGCTGACTGAGCTCATTAGGCACTAACATGGTCTGTATTTTGATGTATATTTAAGCCTGGAAAGCATAATTACTCCTTGGCTAATTTCCACGCATATTCAGCGAGTTAAAGTCAGTCTAGAGACCAGCATGCCGATGGCCTTGGCCTTACTGACTCGTGTCCTCGTATATTCCCGTGGGTCCCTTGTGTCCTGTGTCTCCCTTGTGTCCTGTGTGTGTGTCCCCCGTGTCTGGTGCTCTGTATCCTGTCTGGAAGCACCGTGATTTATGGAGTGCGAGCCAAGTCCAGGTTGCTCTGTGCCTGTGTGCGGGCATTTTAATTCGATGCTCGGGTAAATCAGCTTAAAGTGCATGAATGGCCATTTCATGGACGATTTCATCAATTATTCAAAGCCGGTCCTGCCTCTAAGTAAAAGTAAATTATTCCACACACTCAATATAAACTATATACATATATATACACATATATATACAACAGGAAAAACAAAGACCAAAAGTCTGTAGCAATTTTTCCGTTTAGTTTATTATGCAAAATTTAATTTTAATAAACAAATAGGGCCAATGAGGGCATGTTGCAGCAACAGCAGCAGCAGGCTCAGGTCCGGGTCAGACTGCAGCAGCAGTCCTGTGGCATTTGTTTGGCAATGCCATTTTCAGGACGAATGATTGATTGATTGATTGACTGGCTCACTGACTGCCTGACTGACTGACGGAACGTCAAACTGTATGCCTCCGGCTGACGACGGTCGGAGTGTGCTTTGCCTGCAGGATTATATCCGCCTACACGGAGTCCTTCTGTTAAGTTGCCTTATTATTTCCATTTACGGGTTTTCAATTAAAACCCTTCGTTTTGGAGGCCTCTGTGCAGCCTTGTTTGTCATTCAGAGTAATTTAGTTTCGTCGTGTGTCGACTGGCGCTAATCACTGGAGACAGCCAGAGAGCAGTCCTTGTCTTGGCCAATATATATGCATGCAAGGTACTTGTTAGGCTAATAAATTGGCTTACTTGTTATGGCTGTAAAATGCAATGTTTTCGGTTTAACTTTCATATGAACTTGTTGTTGAGTAAGCCAGGAGTGAGGAAGTAAGTAGCTCTAACTACTTAATCTGTTTTGGTAAATTGTTTGAGTAAATAATGATGATATTGGAAATAGCTATTGAGATTGTGAGCGCTTCTATGTGATTTATTTCTAATTAGAAATAGTTTAAATATTCATTAGATCTTTAAATGGTTTAAGTAATTTGAGAAGAGCAGGGAAAGGGGTTATGGAAGAGTTCATCTTAGGATTTTATATACTACATGAGGATGTGAAGCGAAGACGAAAGCTCTCTGAGGAGTTCTTTCTAGAATTAATACATTTTACAAGTTTAAAAAGCTCAGGGCTCTCTTTGAATTCATTTTAAGATTTACATATGTTTGAGAAGCGCAGAGAGAAGCTCTCTTTGAGTTCACTTAAAAATTAATACAGCTCTCTTTGAGTTCATTTTTGGACTTACATAATAAATATGTTTAAGAAGCTCAGAGAGATAGAGAGACTATCTTTGAGTTCATTTCAAAATGAACATCCTTTGTACTTTAATTATGGTTCACAAATGCTCCTATGCAAATCAAGTTATTCATTTAATTAAAGCATTTTCCTATTCTACAAACTCTGACTCATAGCCATGAAACCACACCTCTCTTAGAGACTCTTCTCTTCCCCTTTAAGGCTTAAGATAAACAGGTGGGTGACTCTACAGCCTTTGGTGTCTTTGTGTCCTTTCACCACGTGAAATAATTCAGCTCATTAGAGGAGACTTCGTTCTCGTCATCCTCCCAGTAGTCAGCTCACCAGCCTCAGAGTGGCTTGTTCCCAGTCAGAAGGTGGAGTTTCCACTTCGGCAACGGGGTTAATTCGGGCCATAAATTTTGCTAGTTGCATGTTGCTACTGTGGCTGCTCCTGCTCCTGCTCCTGCTCCTGTTTCTGCTCCTGCTCGGGGCCAACTAAGCCTCGCCTCCGCCTCACTGATATAATGTGACACCAGCTGCTTAATGTTTTGGTTAAAAGCATTCTAAGTGAAATGCAACAGGGCGGAGACACCGAGCGCCGAGCTGATGCACTCTCGACTTTCACTGGCCGCAAGCACCAGAGACAAAAGAAGGAGCTACAGGAGCTAAAGGAGGAGCAGGAGCTAAAGGAGGAGCAGAAGCTGGCACAGAGGGAGCTGGAGGTCAGGAGGGCGTGCCAGGCTCGGGCTGGCAATTTGCTTAAGCGAAAGGTTGCCGCACATATGAGGCAAGAAACAAACACAACTTCGCCTGCCAGTGACAGTGGGTTCAAAATAAAATAAACTCTATTTGAAAATAATGAAATTCTTAAGAAATACTGATAATAAAATAAAGTAAAGTCAATGAATTTCCATAAATTCACTTTTACAATAAAAAAAAAACCCTTTTCTATTGGGAATACTCTCAAAGAATTTGTTGAAATTTTAGTGTCTTTATTTACTATTCATAATTTATTCCTATTATTTTAGTTCTTATATTTTAGTTCTTATATATTATTGTTTTATTTATTATAATCATTGTTATTATTGCTTAATTTAAATATTCCCCATTTTGGGGCACTGTTTTTCGGTTTAGGTTGGAAATAAGTTTGTTGCCTGCTTTTGGCCTGCGGCTGTTGTGGCAACATCATCATCATTCATTTGCGCCCAGGTGCGTTTTCGTGTGCACTCAGCTTGTGCTCGTATTTGGAGGAGCTCCTCTTGGTGCCTCTCTTGGTGTTTTCTTGGTTTACCTTTTTGCCAGTGTCTGTTGCACCTAGAGGGGACACCTTGCGGCGGCATCTTTTCCGCGGAGGCCACTGCTCCGGAGTCTGCTCCTTGTTTGGTTATTCTTAGGAGGACTAACGCCGTCTGATTCCGCTTGGCTGAATTTTCTTTTTGCCACCTTCTGCCGGAATGGAAAATTTACGGTTGTGGATCACATTTGCCGTACTTGTACAATATTTTGGCAACAAGTACGGAGTAAGAAGTTCTCGTTCTATTAGGATTCCAAGTATTTTCTGGAGGCTTCTCTATATCCTGCTCTACCTTTAGAAGACTTCAAAAGAAGAATGATTTACATAGATCGTGAAACCCACAGTTATATCTTAAGAATTCTTAACTCCCTTCCCATTTAAAGTTTTAATTGTTTAAAACTAGTTTCTCTCTTGTTTCTGTTTCAGTTTTTAATTGTAATTGTATAAAAAGATTATTAAAGACATTAAATTCATACAATTTTCTGCATTTTCATTGAATTTACTTTTAAAATTCTTATCACTTTATGAGGAAAACTAATTGTAGTTGTAGTTTGTAATTGTAGTTTGTAGATAAACCTATTTCAGGTAGTAGACCCAAAAAATGTAGATAAGAGTACTTTTTATTTCACTTTCCTTTGCCCAGTCCAAAGGAAATACTTAGCAGATAATGAACGTATTCTTTTCCAACTAGACGTACATTTTTGCCTATAGCCGTAGCTACTGGCTTGGAAACGACTTCGGCAGGTACTCCGCCGCTTCACAATGAAACAGCTTTATCAAATATTGCGACATAATGGCCGCCAGACAAACAGACAGACAGACATCGGAGGCATTGTAAGTGTCTGCCTCTGGGTTTGCTCTGGTTCCGGATCGATCAGTCGAGTGCCGAAATGTCAACGAGCTACACGCGCCTATTCCGAATCCTATTCGTGATCATATTCCTCAAGCTGCTCTTCCTGCTGGGCCTCTACTTCCGCAGTTACGATGCCAGCACCAGGTTACGTAGGCGACCAGTTGTGGTCTCCCAGGTGGATATATTCGATGAGATATTGCTGGATCGCAGGAATGGTAAGGAGTCTTTGACAAGCTAAAAATCTATATAAAATTCATGATCATACCTATTTCCAGCTCCCACTTGGGAGCAGCAAATGAAATGGATACGCGAGGAGATGCCTTCGTTCCCCTTGGAGGAGCTCGTCCAGCGGGAGAAGCACTACCAAGCGGTGAAATGTGGCCCTGCACCGGATCTCATGAACATTGACTTTCACAACACCTACTGGCAGAGGGCTGTCAATAGGAATCTTACGTATTACCTCTTTGGAGCCTACTACGATGACAGGGAGACAGTGCCGGAGGCACCTCTTGTCCGCCTCCTGACCATGGTTAATCAGCATCTGGACAATAAGTTCAAGTATCCACCGATTTACTGTCAGTTGTGGTTCGAGGGCAAAGCGGATCCCCTCATTGTTAATGTCACCCAGCATCGAGTGATGTGGCCCTTTGGTCATGCCCCTCGTCGCTACTATCCCACCTTCCTGAGCTGCCCCTTGCCGGATAAGAGCAGTGAGAAGGTGCCACAGATGGTGTCCTTGGTGGGAGAGAAGTGTGACAGGGCTAGGAATCTGCTAAGAGTAGTCTACGAGCCCGATGAGCAGGATAAAGCCGCAGGAAACACTACTGCTTCCACATCCACAGAATCCTCTTCCAGTGAGCCGCCCAAGGAGCCCCGCTTCATAGTCTGTGTCAAGGCCATGGACTTTCCCTACGAGGACAAGTCCTGGCGCCTTATCGAGTGGCTGGAGCTAATGCGTCTGCTGGGTGCCTCCAAGGTCTGGCTCTACGACGCCCAAATGCATCCGAACATGACCCGTGTGCTGAAGGACTATCCCGGCTTTGTGGAGGTGCGTGCCATGTCCCTGGGTCGCGGGGAACCTCATGCGAGGCCCCATTTCCATCACTACACCATGGCAGCGGATGGCTTCAATCGGATCCTGAACGAGATGATACCCTACAACGATTGCTTCTACAGGAACATGTACAAGTACGACTATGTCGGCGTCTTTGACACCGATGAGGTGATCATGCCTCTGGGCAACACCACCAACTGGCAGGAACTGGTGAAGCTGGCCCGGGTTGTCCCGGACTACGAGAGTGTCACCTCCAAGGACTGCACCGAGTGGGTGAGCTTCTGCTTCCGCAATGTCTACTATCCCCGGTATCCGGAAAGGCCCAAAGTCTATCGGAATCTATCCAGTTCCTTCTATATGCTCCAGCATGTGGAGCGAGTCCGGCAGCACTGCAATCGGGGTGCGGCCACCAAGTGTCTACATGACACCAGGTTTGCAGTGGGTTTGCACAATCATTTCACATTTTTCCATACGGAAAATGCTGCCTGCGGGGCCAAGTCGGTGCCCATTGAGTTTGCCCAGATGCAGCATTACCGGGAGCCGGACACCAAGTCCCTGCTGATCGATCCGATCATTGATGCCAGCATCTGGCGGTTCCAGCCGCAGCTGCAGTCGCGGATCGAGGAGAAGTACCGGCGACTTGGATTCTTGCCCAACGAGCAGCAGCTGGCGGAGACAATGGAGCGGCGGCGGCGCAAGGATGAGCTCCAGCTGAAGGAGGCAGTGGGTCAGGCGGGATGAGGAGAAGTGAGAGAAGTATATATCGATCCATATATGATATAACATATGGTTCGGGATCTCTAGCTAGGGTTTATTTAGGGAAGCAGAGAAAAAATTCTTGACGATTTAGAATTTGTTTTCAAAGCTGCCTAAAAGCATGCTTTGATATATTTTTATAGGGCCTAATTTTTCATAGCATACTTTTGGGTAGGATTTTTAAGTGATTTGAAGTCTTCAGGGAGTACTTTATAATTATTATTTTTTTTATTAGGTTAAGTGAATTTTTGGAAAATACTACATGTATCCAATGAAATTTAGGTAAATTTAAAATTTTTATATATACAAATTATCAAATTATGATACATTTTCAGGACATTTAGAAGAAATATGACTTTTTTCCATTTAAGAATCTCTTATAAAATCAAATTCATTATATATATCATTATATATCAGACATATGTAGCACAATTTAAACTTTTTAAAATTTACTTTACTTCATTTCAGCATTAATAATTTTTTTTTTTAATACAAAAATTACTCTATTTTAAGTTCTGAAATATATAAGTTTAAGTAGCTTTTGATTTAAGCTCAAAACTAAACTATTCAAACTCAATAAAGTATAAACAACTCGACTGTCTTATCACATTTTTTTTAAATGCTTAAAAACAAGTTATTTGCTTTAAAATGCTAACTAAGCAATTTCTGAATAAAGTTCACAAATAGTAAAGGCCTGTCAAGTGTTTAGAGACGATAAAGCTGGCTTTAACCATGTGACTTCAGATCGAGATGAATCGCAAACAGTTGGGCAAACACAACGCCAAAAGTGGAACAATTTTGGGAAAAGAACAAGAACACATTACTCCTAAAGCAATAATAAAAAGAGAATTAAAAATTCTCTTTGTGACGTGAACGAATAGCGGGCCCCGAAAGCATTTTAGGCCAAATACCACAAACGTCATTCTGAGCCAAAGCTGCAGATGCAAACGAAATGTGGTTAAAAATAAACATTGTTTCTTTAAATAAAATCAGGCTGAAATATTAATTTAGATTGGGAAGATGTTCGTTTTAAATATAAGAAATATTTACAAATTTTTCTGTAGGAATAAAATATTTTCATTCAACTTTGAAGATTAACGTGAGATTAATGTTATCTGTGGCACAATGCAATATGTTGAAGGGATAATCCTTTGGAAGAAGTTGCTTTAAGTTGTCCTTGTGTGATTGGTTGTGTTTCAGCTGATTTAAAGTTATAATTTAATGTACTAATTTTTTAATCTAATAAAATTAAGCACAGAAATAGTTTTCGAATATTATTTTTATTATTATTTTATTGTAATAACAAATTTAATTTATAAAAATCAATGTGTTAGGCCTGGGCGACTATGAGCTTCAGGCTGCATGTATTCGATTATAAAATCATGATTTTTTTAGCGGAAATAAAGATTTTGTAAGCCTAATTTTTTTATACCAGTTTTAGAGATTTTTTTGTTGTAAAAAAACTAAACTAAAAACCTAAACTTTTAAAAGACTTTAAATGAATTCTGACAATTCACTTAAAGTCTTTTAAAAGTTTACCTAAAACTCTATCTAATATGTACCTAAAAATTAACTTAACTAACTGAACCCGAAATTCTTGAATCAACTTTTTAGAACATGAATTTTATACAAATATTAAAAGCCATTTTTTTTCCTCTCAACATTCACCTGCTGCTCAAGCACCTGTATTGACCATCTCTGTTACCTTTTTTGGCCCAAAGCGGCTGCCAACTCTGTTATTTTCCGGCAACACGCTCTGTTGTTGCAGCGAACGTGTTGCAAAGGCAAATGTTGGCTGTTGTTGGTGGCTGTTTGTTGGCTTCGAGCTGTTGCTTCAGTTGGCCATAAACTGCTGGAGGGTCTGGATGTGGCTGGCCACGCCCTCAGAATCCTCCCCATGTCAGCGGATATTTTTTGGGAAATTTATTTAATATTTAATTTTAATTCTCTCTATTTTCTTATAATGTATTTTTTGTATTTCTTTCTTTTTGCTCATAATTCTACAAATATTTACCTTGATTACCTTATAGTGTTAATCCTGCTTTTCAGTTATAGTTTCATCTCTAGCTTTGGTTTTATACATTTTCATAATTCCCTTGTTTGCACTCGAGCTTCAAGAGTTGCTGCTCTTTGTTGGCTTTTAAAAAGCACATAGAATTTAATATAATTTGCGTGTTTGGCCATTTATCCACTTCTAATTAATTGCATTGCACAAGAGCACCAGGAGTAGGGAAAACATTTATAACAAAAACAACTAACAAAAAAAATTGAAGGTAAAATGAAAACACCATACAAATACGGTAAAAACAAAACATGCTGATACTTTTTTTTTCCCCTTTTTTGACACACAATAAAAATATGCATTATTATTTGGCCAAATGGCGAATTAATGATATGAGCAAACATGGCCAAACAGTGTTGCTGTTGGAATGCAAATTATGCGTTTTTTTTTTTAGTTTTTAATTAAATGTTTTAACGCTAATCCAGGATTCAGCGGGCAGCTGGGATTAAGCAAAAATATTTGAATAGCGACGAGGACGAGTGGCAAACAAAGGATAAAACAGAGAGGCAGGCGCATAGCATAGCAGCTAGCCAGCGGAAGCGGAAACGGAAACGACAGCCAGCGACAATGGCGCCGCGTCACACAAATGTCACCAAATGCAGTCAGCTTTTAAGGTCATGCCACAAGCGGCAGAGAATCCTTAAAAAGGGTTAGACAAGGACTAGACTTGAGACATTACCTTTGTTATATAGAAAATATTTTTTTTGAATTATTAATCGAAGTAAATCACAGTCGTAGTAGCCTTTGAATTAATTTTCAGACTGTAAGCTATTTCGTGTTTCAGACGACATTGTGCTCCCTTTCGTCAAAAAAAAATATATTTAAAAAAAAATTACAAAACTTTTATACTGTTTTTGCCGGCCCCCTCCCCCTCCCCAAAAAAAATTGATATTTTTGTCGCCAAACAGAGAAAAGGGAAAATAAGTCGCGTTGCATCATCCACGAAATCACGCTCGTCTGAATATATATATATATATATTTGCATATATATAAATATATATCTGTTTCTTAGATCGTTTTGAGTTTGTTTTTATTTGCAATAACAAGTTTTAATTTGTTACGAACAAAAGAGATCACTTCCAAACTAGTCCGGCAAAAAATTTTAATTTTAAAACAAAGCTACAAATTATACAATAAATTTTAAACCAAGGGAAACCCGAGAAGAAGTGCTTAAATCCATGGAGGTAAGTTTGTATTTAAGTTATTTCAATATAAGTTAGATATTCCAGGGAATCCCCGAAAGTATGCCCATTGCAATTGAGCGAATCTCCGTCTCTTCCACCCCTTTTTCCCCCCGTATTTTCCCCTATTTTCCCCTACTTTCCCCCCTTTTCCCATTTGCCATATTTGCTAGCCATCTTGTTCAAACCAAACTACAAGGATACACAGGAACCGAGTTCAAACTAAAAACAAAACAAAAGCGAACGAAAACAAAACAAAACATTGCCGAAACAAAACACACAATGCAACAGGGAGCTGGCCATGTTTTTTGTTAATTAAAATTGGCATAGCAGCTGCAAGGGTCGAGGGGGAGGATGAGGGGTAAGAGAGGGAAATGCCAGAAAAGCAACAACATTTTTGCATTTTCATCAGTTTTTCGGGGGCCAAAAAGCCAACAAACATTTGAGCCAGCGACAGGTCACGGGTCACAGGATGTAAAGAAAAGGAAACGAATAAATGAATGAATGTCTCACGATTTATAGGGTATATATATACGATATATATACGATTTATATATTTTACAAGTATATATATTTACCTTCAAAGTGCTTCATTTTTCAATGGATGACAACCCACTGAGAGGCAACCCCTCGATTTATGTGCCGCCAATAAATTTACTCAACACTTTTGGCCCTTCGACTAATACAATATTTACATCAAATTGGGCTAACTGAGGGAGGAAGAGGGGAAGGTAGAGGGAGGTAACTGGGCGAAATAAAAAATTGCAATGCGTTTTTCTTAGCCAAGAACAGAGGGAGCAAAGGAGAGAGAGAGAGAGAGAACAGTGAAAAAGGATTGCCAACACTTAGAGAAAATGTTAAGCATCCGTTTAAGCCTTTTTTTAGTCAACTTTTTTCATTGGAAATATTTTAAGAACTTATTTTTATTAACTGTATCTAATATATGTTTAATTTATTTGCCTTATTTTTTTATCAATTTTTAAATTATATTAGAGATTATTTATACTATTTCTTAGTGATAAATACCTAACGTTTCATTCCTAAAATTATAACAAATGTATTTTTTATTTGTAGTTTTAAATAATATTAGTGATAAATCTATTTGTAGAAATTCCTCAGTTCTCAGTTGAATTTCATTAGATTTCGTGCTCTAATATTATAACTGTTATGTTTTTAGTTATTTTCCTAATTAATAAATAACTTTTCTTTGTTTTTCATTTTCTTATTATTGATCAGATATTATTTAATCATTTTTAATTGAAAATATAGTAATATTTTGTACTTCACATCATATTTTATATATCTTTAGTTCATTTCATTGTTTATTTATAATTTTACCTATAAAATATATTCGTGTTTAATTTAATAATATATTTTTCTTGATTCTTAGTTTAATATATTAAAACTTTGTTCTTGATATTATATTGATGTCTTTTTTATTTATTTTTTTTTTATTTATTTTATTTATTTTTATTATTAATCAGTTAATTTTCCTCTGATTCTATATTATTTAATTAATATTAGAGATTATTTTGAATTTTTCTTTGCTAAATTATTAAATAAATATTATAAAATTATTTGATGACTTTCTTCTAATTTTTCTTAATATAATATAATTATTCATCATTTGACCTTTGAATTAAATCAGGATTGAAATATTTATTTTCCTAATTTATTTCTTTAATATTCAATATATAGTTTCTATGCCTTAAATATATATTTTAATACTAAACTATATTATATTTATAACTTAGTATTAATATTTTTTTAGTATTATAGAGTTCCTTAAATATATTCCTAAATATTTCTAAGAAATAACTCATATTTTTCCTCTCTGTCCCCTTGGTTTTCCTTGTACTGTTTTTGTTTCAGTTTTGGCTTTGCCTCCACTTTCCCCTCCTCCTTTGCTGTCGTTTAAGTTAAAAGCGCATTTGTAAAGGGAAAATGGGGTAAAAGCTGAGTTAAAGGATAGCATAAGGAGGAGGAGAAAGAAGGGGAGTAAGAGTTGGAGGAGCAGCATTCCTTCAAGATCCCTGAGCGCCTTTTAAAAGGCAAATCTGCAGTGCAATGTCTTGGCATTTCTCTGCCTCACACCCAACATTACATTAAGTGTTCAGTGTTAAGTGTGTGGGCGGCGGCCCAAGGATCCAATGTGGATCTGCCCCGACACAGATTTACCATTAAGAGAGAGAGAGTGAGAAGGAGTCTCAGGCCAAAAGGATACCCATAAAGAACCAAAGAGGCAACGAGCCAAAAGAGCCTGTCAAAGGCCGAGGCCATTCTCAAATATTTAACCTACGCTTTTGATTTCGATTTCGATTCTTGGCATATATATTTTTCTCGATATTTTCCATTTATTTGCCGCCACTCGAAGGATCCCATTTAAACTTATGACAGGCAAAGCCAAATGAAAGTTTGCTCTTTTCTTTTTTTTCTCCGCTGAACTCTCAATTACATATAGCGACCCGAGCGAACAAAACAAACAAAAATGTTGAAAAATGTGGCCATTAGTTAAAGTTTAGCTGATGAAAGAGCTCGTTTGAAAAGTTCTCTATAAGAAAGTAACTTAAATTAAGCTTAAAACCTTCTTTAAAATCTATACTTTTCTTGTCTTAATAATACAAGAATAGTTAACATGTTATTTAACATTTTCTAGTATTATTTCATATTATTTTCCATTTAAATCTTAGCCTATTTTCAGGCTTAGAGTATTTAGTTGTTCGTTGCCCAAAAATACAGCAAGTTTTTTTGTACTCTTTATTTTTTTGGCTTTCGTTTCGGGTCGAAGCCCCGTAATAAGTTTCAAGCGCTTTCCCGCTTTTCCAGGCTAATAAGAAATGCGTGATGTGTTGCCCCTCACACACACACAACACTCGCACATACTCTCGAGTGTGTTGGGTGTCGCACCCACTCGAATCATCGAGTCACAAGGAGGACCAAGTCCAAGTCCGCCTCGAAAGTGTGTAAATATTTGTTCCTCGAGCTGGCAACAACTTCTGGGCACACGTCCTTCTTCCTTGTATGGTCAGTTCGCAGTTCGAGTGGAACTTCTACGTGGCCCCGACGTGGCTCTTCCCCCTCTAAAGCGGGAACAAATTTTCACAAAAATTTAGCTCACGTCCCAAGGAGCTCACGTGTCGGGTGTCCATCTATGGCCACTCCCTCTCTCTCTCTAGAGCAGAGAAGAATTCTCGTGATTGTCTCATTAGCAGAGGGGAAAAAAGAAGGGAGAGAGAGAGGAGGTAATGCATTATATAATGACTGAATAGTTGCTTCAAAGTTGGACCCTAGAAGTCCCCTAGATTTGGAAGAAGATTCATTGAAAGAAAGGTTCTTCTTTCAGAAAGAAGTTTTAGTAGATTTCCTGTTAAGCTCTCCTATAATCTTTAAAAAATATATAAAATTGTCCTTAAATTTTTACCTTAAACTATATCTATTTCAGTTAGCAACAATATAATTTTTTGTAACATCTCTATAGCCTTGACTGTCATAACTGTCATTGTTCGCTTTGATTTTTGTCATAAGACTCAGTCTACATTTTGCTTTCGACTAATAAACAACACAAAAAAAACTAACCAGACCATTATTGGAATTGTTCTGGTCGAGTATAGAGCCCATTATTCCATAAGTTTATTGTGAGTTTCTTTCTTTATTTATTATATTATTATAATGAATTATAACCCACAGATTAACGCCAGCCAGCAGACGAGTGCGAAAATGTTTTCGACGAATTTCTACAAAATGAAGAATTTCGCCAGTCCAAATATTTTTTTTAGTCGCAACCCCAAGACAACCACGGAAACCAAGGAAGCCGTCATTGCAGTGCCCAAAGCTGATATCGTCAAGGATAAAGTAGCTAAAGTGTCGAAAGTGGAGAAACTAGAGAAAATGCTAAAGATGGAAAAGGTGGAGAAAGTGGAGAAACTGGAGAAAGTCCCAAATGTCGAGAACTCTCAGGTCACAGTCACAGTCACAGCGGAGCCTGAGCCTCCGCTCGCAGCCCAAAACCAGGGAAGGAAGCGAAAGAATCGCAACAGGAACAAGAACAGCAACAACGCAGTCTCTCTGTCGAGAGAGTCTAGCCAGTCTAGCAACAATGCAGTAAATGCCAAGCAGCGAAAGCTGGAAAAGTCACAGGACCTGCAGAAGATGCAAGAGCAGCAGAAATCTGTGCAGCAGCAGCAGCAGCAGCAGAAGCAACAGCAGAAACCCCAGCAGCAGCAGAAGCCACAGCAGCCAAAGCAGCAGCAGCAGCAGCAATTGCAGAAACCTGTGCAGCAGCCACAGCAGCAACAGCAGCAGAAGCAGCAGAAGCAGCAGCTGCAGAAGCAACAGCAAACACAGCAGCAGCAGCAGCAACAACAGAAGCAGCAGCAACAGCTGCTACGGAAACAGAAGCAACAGCAGCAGCAACAGCAGTCAAAACAGCAGCAAAAGGCTCAGCAGCAGGAGCAGCAGCAGCTGAAGCAGCAGCCAAACCAACAGCAGCAGCCGCAGCAGCAACAACAGCAAAAGAAGCAGCAACAGCAGAAACCGCAGCAGCAGCAGCAAAAGAAGCAGCAGTCGGAGGTGAACGAAAAGCTGTCAGTGTGCATCAAGAACCAGGAGATGAAATTTTCCGAAGTCCTCAAAAGCCAAGAGAAGAAAGCCCCTGAAAGCCTAAAGACCCAAGCAAAGGTGATCCCAGAGAACCTAAAGAACCAGGCGAAGGCACAACCCGAAAGCCGGAAGAATCAGGAGAACAAAGCTCCTGAGAACCAAACAAATCAGGCAAGGAAAGCACCCGAAAACATCAAGAATCAGGAGAAGACATTTTCCGAAATCTTGAAGGGCCAAGAGAAAGTCCCTGAAAACCAGAAAGAAAAGACATTTTCTGAAATTCTAAAGGGTCAGGAGAAAGCTAACGAAAGCTTGAAGAATCAGGAGAAGAAAGCTAATGAAATTTCGAAAAACAACCAGGAAAAGAAAGCTCCAGAAAGCCAGAAGAACCAGGAGAAGAAACCTATTGAAACCATAAACGAGCCAAAGGCGGCACCAGAAATCCTGAAAGTCAACCCGGCAAAGGTACAACCCGAAAGCCTGAAGAATCAGGAGAAGAAAGCTTCCGAAATCCAGAAGAATCCAGCGAAGATAGCCCCGGAGAACCAGAAGAATCCAGAAAACAAAGCTCCCGAAATGCTAAAGAATCTGGAGAAGGCACCGCAGCAACCCGAAGGCCTAAAGTTAAACCAGGTGAAGACCATTCCCGATAACCTGCCTCCTGATTTTCCCCACGAACCCAGGGAAACCCAGGCTACTAACCATAAACTCGAACTCCTCGAACCGAAGCACGGCGACATGGACTCCGAGAGCGAGCCGAGTGTCAACGATCCCAACGAGTTGGCCGACGACGAGGTGCGAGTGCCGCATCATCCCCTAAATAGCCTATGGACCTTGTGGTATTTGGAGAACGATCGCAACAAGACCTGGGAGGAGATGCAGAACGAGGTGGCCAGCTTTGATACCGTTGAGAATTTTTGGAGCTTATGGTCGCATATTAAGCCACCATCGGAGCTAAAGGTCGGCAGCGACTACAGTATCTTCAAGAAGGGCATTCATCCGATGTGGGAGGACGAGGCCAACAAGAACGGCGGTCGCTGGGTCATCTCCATCAACAAAAACAACAAGCACGATCTGGACAACTTCTGGCTGGACACAATGCTCTGCCTGATCGGCGAGACCTCCAACTATGCCGACGAAATATGCGGTGCTGTCGTTAACATTCGTGCCAAGTCCAACAAGATCTCCATATGGACGTCCGATGGCAAGAATGAGGCTGCCGCCTGGGACATTGGCCAGATGCTGCGCGACGGTATGCGTCTCTCCAACGAATACACTCTATCCTATCTACTCCACATAGACACCATGGCCAAGCAGAGCTCCATCGTGAAGGCTATATACACGCTGTAGACACGCTCCTGGCATATAATACATTCAACACATATGTGACACTCGGAAACAATCCCAATATCAGATCCTTCCTTGTATATATATAAACTTTCGGTATTTTTACACACCCGCACTCGTTCTTGCACACAGGCAAATTCACACACACACACCTATATATACACATCTATATATATATATATCCGCAGTTAGCCAAAAAAAAAATGACAACATCGGGCCATAGAGCGCCCGCATGGAGAATTCTACATATAGATATATATATATACATTTGCCAATAATGAAACATTATCAAACCACGATACCATTGCGGATGGGATCAGTATTCAAAATCTGGAGTCAAACGGCCTTACTTTCATATAAATTTTAACGTTATTCTTGGGAACCCAAAGAATATATATATATATTCGAATGTTTGCTAAGCTATTCAAAGATTGTAACGATTTTTTTTATTGGATTTTGGGAATTGGATGGGTTTTTTAGGGATGGTTTTTTTTAATAAGAGTCTTTCTTTAGTCTGGATTTTTCTGCATGGTTTTTTGGAACCAAATCTTATTCAGAAGGTCATGGAGTCCTGTCTTTTCTTCTTTTTACAGTGGCTTGAGGAGCACCTTTTTTTGTGAGTTTTCAGGGTGTTACAAGGACATCAGACTTGGGACATTGAACGTCCAACGTCCGGACTTATTTGGCGCACGCCATTGCAAAACTTGGCCGCGTTCAATTGTTTGATTTATTGACGTTTATTGGCAGTTGGCATTTTATTGTGACTATTTTTGGGGGCTGACTACTGAAGCTCTGGGTCAACGCTGACTGTTGTCCCCCCACTTTACTTCCATTCGATTGGTTTTTATGTGCTTAATGTGTGTCCAAAGTCACCCAGCTGCTGGCTCCTCCTCCTGTGGTAACTTACCTATTTGTGTAACATAATTTCTCCCCGAAAAACTCTTCTGGTGACCCCTTGCTATAAGGTCAAGGCCCAGATGCTTTTGGCCATTAAACTGAGCTCCTCGTCGACATATTTTCCGACTCTGATTTATGGCACTCAATTCCAGGCAATTTTTGGGGAAAATTAGGGAGGGGAAAACCCATTGATTAAATACTTTAACCATTTTTATGGCCACCGCTAGTTGTGCAGCGGACTCATTAGTTGGAGAAATATGGGACAGGTGTAGCCACTGCCAGGTGGGAGAGAGCAGAGCAGGCAAGTTGGCTTTGTGTGGATGAGCTCGATGTTTAACAATGGAATTGGCAATAAAACGAAACGAAAAAAATCTGTAAATATGCAGAGTGAAAAAGAAGGGGGAGGGAAGAGCATTTCACATTTCACGTATAACAATTGCCAAAAAGAAAAAATACAAAATAAAAAAGACTACGCCCCAAACGCCAGCCAAGTTGTGTAAATAAAAAAAGGGAGAGAAAATTGCGGCCAATAAACCGACATTGGGTTATCCTTACCAAGAAATAAGGCCTTTGAAATTGCTGAAAATATTAAAATCTTTTTAAATGAAGCCCAAAAGTAGGCTTTTTAATTCGAAAAGAATTATTTTTATATTGGAATCATAAAAAATATGGCTCAATATTTATTTAAAGCATTAAAAAATGATTTTCAAATAAGAATAAAATAGAAGTTCTTCAAAATTGTAAAAAAAATACAAATCTATTTTTCTATCTATAATAACACTTTTTCTATATTGCTAGGGTAAGATAATTAGTATTTAATATTTATTTAAAGTCTTAAAAAGTTGATTTTTATATAGCTTATAAACTCTCTCTTATATTTTTGGATTTTTTTCACCCAAAAATAAAAAGATAGAAAAGCAAATTTACCTTTAAGCTGCCAACTACCCCCCAGACAGGTGCCTCGTGAAGGAGGGGGTTTTGCTGATTCGGAGGGGGGTTTTTTTCTTATTTTTTTTATTTTTGGTAGCGCCCCACAGGTGGCATTTGTGTTGTAAAGCGTCGATTTACATGCGTGTTGTATGCACAGGGATACAGGGACACAGGCTACAGCAGGAGCTGACGAATTTCAATTTATTTACTTTTATTTTCGTATGCAAAATAGTCTGAGGCTGCGGCTTGACTTTGGTTGAAGGAAGCCCAAGGAATCCTGAGAAATCCCGAGGATACAAAAGGGGATCAGCTAGGAGCTCTTTAACTTAGTGGCTTTAAGGAAGCCAAGGAATCCGGTAAGAAATACTATTGAAAATATATTTTTTTATAAGCTTACTTAACCCATATATTGTTTTCTAGTTCAATTAAGCTCCTCACACACCTAACCTCATAGTTCAATCAATCGATTTTTGCTGGGCCACAAGACATTAGCTTCTTTTTCCCCATAATTGCTCCTTGCATAAATATCCAGACTAAAAAGATGTCAAAACCCTGGAACCCTGGACAACAACGACTACTACGTCTAGTGCTTATACCCAATCCATAATCCATAAACTATAAAGACATGAGGGGCCCACCACCTCTTGCTGTATGGCTTTGGCCTTTTCTATGCCTCGGCCAGCAGCTGTCAATTGCCGTTAGGACAAGGCAGGACATGGGACACAGGACACATACGAGTATGTTCCGGATACGGACCAGGGGCCATGTCAAGGGGAAAATACCCCAAACTCCTGCCCCAGAATTGGGGCTAATTATATGGCTACGACTACGGCTACGGCTATGGCTAATGCCCGAGTCCGGAACGGAGAGCGAGAGGAGACTCTATGCATGTGTGTCCTGGCCTGGACTGGCCTGGCCTGGGTCCTGAATAAGTCATGTCGTCGGTGTGATTACCTTTGGTCGGATCGGATGGGTTCAATGGCCAGTGGCTCGCACGATATGTCAATCTGGGAGCAGTGCCACCTCCTCCTCCGCCCGGAGGTGTGTGTGTGTGTTTGCCAGTTGCCAAATTGTTGCAACAAATTCGGAGCTGCATTAATTAAATGCGGCCCCAGCCAGGCCGTAGCACACACGAGGCACACGGGTGCCATTGGATATGCAAATGTCAGAGTGCGATAGAGGCAGGAGGAGATCCACACACATATACAGTGCATATTGGATTATGTTCCAAGGCACATCATTAGTGTGTTTGCCACACAGAAATCCACACAGAAATCTTCTCTCTTCAGCTGAAAGCCAAACAAATGTCATTTTGTGTCACAAAAATGTGTGCCAGCTATGTAATCTGAATCAGCAATGTGGATTTTTGTGCTTGATATGTATCTGCCTCCCGAAAATATGGAATCATGAGAATCTATAAACTATAGACAAATTTAATGCTGAAAACAAAGCTAGAATTAAAGTCGAAGCAAAGTGTTAAGGCTTTTGTTGAATTCGAAACATGTTTATTTTGAAAAATCATGATTGTGCAATTTGCTGGAATTATTTTTAATATTTATTTTCTGGTAAATAAAAATTTGAAATTTGCAATTTGCTGGTATTATTCTTAATATTTCATTTTTGGTAAATAAAGATTTGAATAATGAATTAAAATATATATAATTATATGCCTCGATAGACCACCAAAAATACTAGAAAGGCGTGCCTTATAGAAACATTAAATCTATATTTATATAAATAATAAATCAACATTTTTCAAATATCATAACTAAGCCAAAAATGAATTAATTTTTTATTCAGAAAATTTTACTGTGTTGGTATTTTAAGGTTATAAGTCTTTAAACTAAATTTTAAATTTGAAAAGAATTTATAGACATTTCGTTGTTAATTCTCGTTAACAAGTTTAAAAAAATATATACATTTTGTTGTTTTATCTTGTTAACAAGTTTAACGATATAACCGCGTATAAAATACAATAAAAATGTGTAAATTTAAAAAGGACAAAATACAACTGCCACAGCCACACTACCAAAAAGATTAAGGTAGCTGTCTTAAATAAAAATACGGTCACAATAAGCCCAGAAGGGAAATAAATTTTAAATCCCAATAAGAAGGAATAGCGAAAAATTAAAATAAATAAATATAAATATAAATATAATAAAAAATAAAATAATAAACCTACCTACTATCATACTTAACCAAATAAAATATATATATTTATACTATTTTCTTTTTACAATTTATTTTCATAAGATTTACCTAGAACTTATGCTGACCTTAGCGTATATTCCTGGCCAAGACTCAAGTGCCTTGGCAGTTGTTGGGTCAGTCACTGGTTTGGCTTTGGCTTTGGCTTTGGCCAGAACTTCATTAAGTTCAAATTGAATCGATTGTTTAGCTGTGATCAAGATAACTGCAAACTAAGCCGACAGACAAGTCCCGGTAGACAGTCTTCTTCACGTCCTTTTCGAGTCCCCAGAGTTCCCAGAGAGAGCAAGTGCACTTGGCTGGCAAATGTTGACATTTCTCCTTCGAGGATTCCGTGGAGAGCAGGAGCAAAGCATTTGTGCGCTCGGATTTTGTTTTTATTATGATTATTTTAACTGCTAAGGCAAAGACAAACACACACACACACAGAGACACGACTGACGGAGGGAGCATAAAATGCAATTTTCCGAGGGGCCGAAAGCGGGCGGGAAATGAGTTTGGCGTCGAGCTCCAGCTCCAGCTCCAGCTTCAGCTTCAGCAGACAAAGTG
Organism: Drosophila punjabiensis; assembly: GCA_008042585.1. Taxonomy (NCBI): domain Eukaryota; kingdom Metazoa; phylum Arthropoda; class Insecta; order Diptera; family Drosophilidae; genus Drosophila; species Drosophila punjabiensis. The sequence continues at coordinate 285,657 of VNJR01005070.1, forward strand.
AAATGCAATAAAACAAAGGCCAGCCAGGACGAAGGCAAAAGGGGACAGAGGAGCCAGAGCTCGGCAACTGTCTTGTCTTGCCTTGTCTTTGCCGCTCGACTGCGCCTGCAGCTGTGACCCCCTTAAAAACCCACTGCACTTTACCCATTTTCCCCAGGATTTCCACCAAACCCCAAAGCAACCCAACCCAACCCGCTGTGGCCCTGGGAAAAGCGCAACGCATTTACAGCGCAATGATTCAAATTGTCGCCTCGGATTATGGATTTATTACGCGTCTCGCTCCTCGTAAGCTGCCAGCGAGCTGCAATTGTGCATGCTGCCTGCAATTACTATCAGTTTCCAGTTCCCAGTTCCCGGTTTCCAGTTACCAGTTTCCCAGCCCCCATAGCTCCTACTCCTAACCCCAGCTCCCTCCTCACATCCCTCACATTCTTCACATCCTCCCATCCGGTGGTATCCTTAGAACGACGCCCTCTGTCTCTTCGTTGAAAATGTGCCAGTAATTCGCGTTGACAATTTTTCGGGTTTAGCTGTGAGCTCCACTCGTTTCTCTTTGTTGTTTTCAAGCTTTAACATTTTGGTGTATAGCTCTGCAAATGTTATATATATATTTATGTATTCCGGGTTAAAGTTGACTTAACTCTTTGATTCTAGTTAAGGATTACGCGGGTGTGTTTCCTGGTTTGATTTATATTTTTTTTAAACATTTGTTCTGTGGCTTTAAATTCGGGAAATTATTAAGGTAAAGAAAATTAAAAGGAAAAGCTTTAAATTAATAAAGTTCAGGAGCTTGTGTGCAATTTTAGTATTAATAGGATATTAAATAATAAATAAAAACAAAATTAAAGCTCTTTTTGGAATAAATAAATAAAAACTAATTTAAAGCTCTTTTTGGACAAAATTCAGCTACCACAGCCACACTGCCTTAGAAGTTAAAAAGGTTTTAATTGAATATGAAAATGGTCACACTAAACCAGAACAGCAGATCAAATATTAAGCTGAATTGCAGCGAAACGTTATAAACATTAAGATAAAGCAAAATAAAATGGAATTAGTATATATATTAAAAATTATTATTATAATATATAAATAAAAGTTATTATGAGTATAACATATAATAAAAAAAATATATTAGTTTCAAATAAATAAAAACACTCTACAGTTTTTTATATTGTCCCGGCTTTCAATTCAAATATTAAATCTTTATTTTTGTCCCAGACTTGTCGTTTTTAATGCTTTACCTTAGGCACAAAACTCCTTCCATAATTATTATTTATTTTGTGGAATATTCTTTGTAATTATCTAAAGGAATTTGCTAACTCATGGAATCCATTTAGCGGCTAAGCCCACTAGAAACCATGGCTCACATTGTTGTGGGTCAAGGTCCATGGGTTACCATTTTGCCTGAGTCACGATTTTGCCAGTGCAAATAAATATATATATTTAGTATATATATGTAGTAAAGTATAAGTATAAGTATAAGCATAAGTATATATATTAACCGATGACTTGGGCCCTTGTTGGGCCACACACAAGTTATTATTACAACAGATATTGGGCCTACTCATGCTGCACAAAGCCTTCTTGAACCCGGGTTGAGGGTCTGCGTCCCCAACAACAATAACAACAACAACAACAATAACACCAACACCAACCAACACCAGAAACAATAACACAAACACTAATAACAACACCAACAATAACAACACCATCAACAACAACAACACCAACAACAACATCAACACCAACAACAACACCAACACCCAACTCCAACTCCATTTCCATCTCTATCTCGCATCTGTAAATCCATTTCTGGACTTGAAAACCCCGGGTCCAGGGGCCAAGGCTAACTCTCGGATTTAGATTCAGCTTCAGCTTTTCTGATTTGGTTTGAGGAGCTGTCAGAAAATGGCCAAATGCGTCCGAATGACAAAAGCAGTTGAGAGCTTCTCTCGTAATTATTATTATGTATTATTTTCGAGTACAACTCTAATTGTTGTCAACAACAGATGCTGTTGTTTGTGTGTGTATGTTGTGTGTATGCTTTTTGCTTTGTTTCTCTATCTGTTGTGTTGTTGTTTTTGTTATGTTGTTGTTGTTGTTGTCGCTGTCAGTGTTTCAGTGTTCAGTGTTCGTTGTTTTGTTGACAACGCTGACATTTCGAATTTAGACATTTGCTGACTGTTGACCGCACATTAAAATGCGCTTTTTGTGTGCCACGGCTAGTTAGGATTATGGCTCTCAACCAAAGTGATGTAAGCTACAAAAAAAACAACGAAAAAAAAGAGCTCCCACTTTTGGTTGAAGAATTTCCGTTTGTTTCGTGTCAAAAACGGTACGGGATTAAAGGGGTTAAAGCCAGGTCACGAAGATGCAGCAGCCGCCGTGCCGCAACAATGCAATGAGCAGGCGTTGCAGATTAATTAGCGTCTGAGTGCGATAAAGCACGTCGGCGGAGTTGCAACCGCAACGTGAGCAGCTCAACTTAATAGGAGGGAAAAGCGGAAAACTCATAGAAGAAGCAAAAAAAAAATTGTGAAAATAAAAAAGGGGAGAAAAAACGAGGGAAAAGCCAATTCAGAAACCAAAACCAAAGGCCTTTCAAACGGAAATTGATCAAGAGCAATTGGATAATAAGGTCTGGGGAATCCTTGAATTTATATGCCTTAAAATGTAAGATATATGTATTTAAATTTAATATAAACTTGAATTTATTTTAATTAATATAACTAACTAACAATCAAAGTAAAGCTTTTGCTAATGATTAAATATTAATTACAAAACTCAGCCATTAAGGCTGACATTAACATTTAATTGCAGATACATTGCTATAAAATTCAACTTGCAACTGGCTTTGAAATGTGTCAGTTATATGTTAAATGTATCTACAAATAAATATATGAATGAAAAGGTATAGATTTGTGGAAATTATTACGGCTTAACTGAGACAGCGCATAAATAAAATCAAGTTAATTGATGCGGAATTTAAACGATTTACCATAAATTATATTTGCTGAAATTGAATTCTCGGGGATTATTATAAATATAAATATATGCTCTTTACCTTTAATGCCAGGGATAACGATTGATTTTTTTTTTGTTCTGAAAGCCTTCTTTAGAGACTCCTGTTTCTATATATTTTTTTTGTGACCGCAAATAACTAATGGTAAATAATAGCAAATATGTGTCACACAAGTTCCGTTTTGTCCGGGTCCCAAGTTTGCACAAGTTTCTGTGGTCAGCCGCAAGCCAATCAACCGCAGAGTGTCAGCTGCCAATTGTCTTTGTAGCAGGACTTTAAGGATAATCGACTAGGGGAAGTCCCTTTAAGACATTTAATTCAAAAAGGTGATTTTATTAGTATTATTTAAGGTTTTTTTTTAAGGCTTGAATAGTTGAGAAATTGTTTTAAAAATTAACAAAGAAATAAGTACTAAGAATGGTGAGAGGTTCCATTAATATTTTTCCTTAAAACCTGAGATTAATTTTGGTTTTTGAAGACTTTGAGAGGCTTTTAAAGTCAAAGGACACCATTTTCAATTTATAAAAAAGGCATACCTGGTTCTACAGGATATCCTGTATCCCTTCGAGGTCAAAGGACATCATTTTTAGTTCATAAAAACAGCATACCTTTAGGTTTCTCTGGCTTATACGGGGTATCCTGTTAGCTGCCCCACCGCATGATAAATGAAGGCAATTTTTTTCGGCTCTCTCTCTTTCTCTGCTCCACTTCTCTTTCTCCCAAATTCTCTCAGATTCTCTTTGTTTCTCCATCTATCTCTCGGTATGAGCTATGGCAAATCGCAGCGAAAAATACGCGAGCAGATTTATCTAAAATGTTCACGAGGGTCTGAGAAAAACAGAACAGAGAAGCATTTTGGGAGAAACCGAAAAAGGACGAAAAGAGCAAACCCACTGAGAAATGACGTCTAGACGTTTTTTGTTCAACATTTTCTGTTGTTTTCGTGTTTTTTATTATATTTTTTGGGAGGACTTTTGTGAGGGTGCTCATTAAAGGCAACCTGGCTTAAATTTTGGCCAGCTGGCAACCATCCCCCGCAGAGGCAGAGACAAGGACCTGACCATTTTCTCTTTGCACTTCCTGTGTTTTTTCTTTTTTCGCTTAATTTTTCGCCGGTGCTTTTCGCGGCCAACTAAATACCTGTATAAATATTTTATTACGCAAATGAAACAAGCATTGTTTGCATTTTATTTGCGCGAACAAGGAAGCTGCCTCGCCCAGCAGCTGCAGCTGCTGCAAAGGACATTTGTATGCAGGACACAAACAGTGGCAGAGAGAGAGAGACACAGAGACAGTGCTGACCGCAGACGTGGCCACAGGAAATGCAAAGCAGAATGCAAAGAATCCTCCGGAGGCAGCTAACCAACTGGGATTACAGGTGCCCCAGGTGGCAGGTGTCCAGGTGGTAAGGTGGTAGGGTGCCTCCTCCTCCTCCTCCAGGAAGGAGCCACTCAGCTCAGCTCGGATTCAAGGCAATCGCTCGTGATTGATTCAAAGCGATGCAATTGGCAACAGGCAACATCCTGGCAACCAAATCGAAGTGGAAGATGCCCTTGGAATATATATTTACGGTGTTTCTTTTCTATTCAATTTAACCCGAAACCTGACGAGGGAATATTGGGTAATTGTCAAAAAAAAGGAGTACAGAAAAACTAAGACTTTTAGACTAATAATATTAAATTTCACAGTTAAAAGTTTAGTTAAAATAAAAAACTAGGAATATAATTAAATTAATGTATTTATTAGGTATAAATAATACTTTAACTCAAGTTAATTTATATTTAAAATAAGGAGATAGGGTATTTCTAGTCCCCTCATTCGACTCTTGCCAATTAGCCATCTATTTGATGGGCAAATCGTTGCCGCTAATTGAGCCAGATGGATTGAGCCAAAGTTAACCCAAGAGAGTTTGCGGCAAACGAGACCCACTTGTTACCACTTCGATTGACCAACAATTTGCAGTTGCACAATCAGCACAATTAGCGTAGTGAAAAAAGGGCGGAAAAGTAAGAGGAAAATGAAAGTAAATCATTAGGATTTCTCTTATATAAAAGTAGATCTTTATTTGACTTGAAATTAAAGAGATTTGTTTATTAGTTATTTATTCATAGAATTATGTCTTAAAATAACATTTATTTATATGAATTATTAAGATTCTCAATTTTGACAAATATTTGTTAATTTATTTGATTAAGAAACTACATTTCAACTAAACCACAATAATTAATAAATTAGAGACTTGAACTCAACAGCTTCTACTAGCATTTTCTATAATTTTTATACAATTTAAAGACAAGCTTTTCTTAAGAAAAATCTTTCACAAAGTTAGAAGTACAAGCTGCCTCTTCCTTTCCGCATAAATTATGTGTCCAAATGGCATTAATCTCATTAGCTGCCCAGGATTCCTTTCTCCGGCGAATGCACCAATATTCACCATACGCCGCGTGTGACAGCCGAGTGATTTTTCCCCTCAAACCCAACCTCCCAAAGCAAACATCAATCAGCGGGAGGGATGGATACACTTGCCACACAGCTCCTCCAGTGTCCAAACAATCGGCAGGACCAAGGACTAGAGCGCCATTGGAATTAGGCTAATGAAATGCTTGTTAAGTGAAAACGATGATGATGACAACATCCCCAAAGTGGCCAGAGGAGGAAAGGAACAAAAAAGAAAGCACAGACATGGACACCATCGACATGGATACACAGGGACGAACCACTGTTTCTATTGACCCACATTGCCATCCACGATCCGTCCTCCTCTTAATTATTCATTATTATTTGGCTTTTGTGGCCGTTTGTTTGCCTTCGCCGCCGAATGAGTGGCTGTCAATGAGTTTCCATTTGCGAGGACAGCCTTTGGGCTTTCGACTAATGATTGGACAGTGCCTCCCAGTTGCGGCGAGTCATCATCCAATGACCACCACCAACGGCCCAGGCCCTTTGGGTCAGGGTGATGGTGTGATGATGAGACGCGGTAACTAATTAATTGTTCATCTCAAAAGGGGAATTTACTAGAAGGTTAATAATGCTTTTTTTCGAAGCTAGCAAGAAATCATTAAAATAATATGGCCTTTTGTTAAGGAAAAAGTATTCTAAGCACTTGTAAAAAAATCTATAAATATAAATATTAAGGGGTTTTCTTTCAAATTAAATTGAAATTCTTAAAAAAGCTGCTAAGCTACTTTAAAAAAATATTAAAAAACTATATATTTAGTTGGAAGTTCCCCAAAAAATTCAAATTATTTATTAAAAATTGTTAGAAAGCTGCTTTTTAATTTAAAAAATATTTAAAAACTATATATTTAGTTGCAAGTTCCCCAAAAAGACAAAGAATAAACCCTCGACTTCGATTTAGCCACAGAGAATATTCGGCTGATTCTGCTTTGGGGAAAAACGAGGAAAACCAAAAGGAAGCACTCAGGCTGCTGTCAGGGGGGGGTGCTCTACCCCCTAGCCCCTAGCCCCTACCCCTACCCTTCCCCTTAAATGCTGTCAACATATGTGCATAAATTTCACACGTGGCGCCCTGCGATTCATGCATTTTACATGCACCAAAGGATTTCCCAGCTTCCAGCTTTCATTCTCCCCACTCAGCCTCGGCTTTTTTTTCATTTTCATTTCTTTATTTTACTCTTTCGGCTTTGTTTCTCTACCCAAAAAAAAGGGAATAAATAAAAAGAGAACGCAGGACGAAGGACGAAGGACACAGCAATGGCAATGGCAGACGGCTTGTTTGTTAATACGAAGGCATTTAATTTTTAATCGCTGCATCCGACTCGAAGTTGACGTTGTCCCAGATCCTCCGGCTCCCACCTCCATTTCCGTGATGCTCCTCCTCTTCCCCCTCCTTCTCCTCCGCCTCCTGCCGTCAGTCCTGGGCCGTTTGTCCTTACCAATTGTTAACCCAACGCGTTACATATGTTTAATGAAGAGAGAGAACCGCACGCACGAGTTGCTCGAGCAGCGAGCAGGACCTGAATGCCGCGGCAGCAACTCTAGGGGGAAAAAGGATATTTTACACAGAAAGAAAATGTTAACAAATTTGAAATGGAATAAGAAATTATATTGTTAAATATAATATTTAAATCCCTAAAATGTAAAATGTTGAACTCTTATGAAGGCTAATAAGCAAATAATAGCAAAAAAGTCATATATATTCAGATTCGTTTTGACTTTTAATAACGATATTGAAGAATGATTAACAATTATCGAAAATTTTAATTTTAAACATTTTTTAACTCCAAATTCTGATTTATCAACACAAACACAAGTAACAATAGCTTTCCAAATTAAACTCAATATTTTTTTAAAATTAATTAGAACCTCCATTAAACTTTGAATTTGTCACCAACATTTTATCGATATTTATCGATCTAAGGTGCCTAGATATTCTTCTTCTTCAGAGAAAAAAGTCATTGATCTTCCAATTGGTCATTAAAATTTTAATAAATTAACAATAACACATTACAAAATTTTCAAAAAATTGTTTAGAAGATTTTTATAATTTTTACATTATTAAATTGTCAGAATTTTGCTGAATTTTTTTTTATATTTTAAAAGTCAACGTTTATATTTAATAACTTAATAAAAACTAACCGAGAAAAACTTTCTAAATTAAAATGTAAGTTTTTTAGGCTTAGTTATTCCTTTTTCGATATTTTCAGCAACAATTTATAGATAAATATTGCACCAACATTTTATTAATAAATATTTTACTAACATTTTATAGATAAATATTTCACTGACATTTTATCGATAAATATTTTACCAACATTTTTTCAATAAATATTCCTGCAACATTTATTCAATAAATAATAATAAAGTCCCTAAATTGCTTATATTTTAAGCTATCTTGTATTAAAAATTTCATATAATACTATTATTATATAATATAAATATGCAGATTTTAAATCTGATAAAAAATATTACAAAAACTTTTCGAATTGAAATTAAAGGAAAGAGTAAAAGCTTTTATAATCCTTTAGGACTTCCCCTTACCCTCAGTATTTTCTCTCTGTGCAGTCCGCCTTTGCTGGCAAATGCATTCAATGCCTTCGCACACTCGCCTCGTATGAATACACCCGCACACACACACTCACTCGCACACACACACACTCGCACACACACTCCGTTGCAGCGGGTGTGCGGCAGATAGACACCAGAGAGACTCGTGCTGGATGCTCGCTTCTGACTCTGCGGCAAGTTATTATAACAGTTCATTGATTTTCAATTTTCAATGCATTTCATTGTTTGCCGCCTTTCCCTGCATTTTTCCGCTCTCCTCCAGCCCCTCCCTTCCCTTCCCTTCCCTTTGTCCCAATTTATCTCCATTTCCCCGACAGTGCGAATTGGGGAATGACTCAACTTGCGGCGGCTGCCACAACTGGCAACTGGCAACAAATTTCCGCAGTGAAAAACTCACTCGCATGCATAAATTCATACGGCGAAGAGCCTGATTCCTTTTTATTTGACGAGCCAAAAAAAAAAAGGATAAATGAATAAGAAAAAAATGTGGAAAATTAACCAAAATGAAGGCTGCTGCTGGTACACAGAAAAATTGAAAATGATTTCGCGGCCATAAAAGTGCAGGAACAACGGTTGTGTGGGTCTCAATTGTCTCCCAATGCAGATGCGGTTTATAATGCTTAAAGCTCGAGTTATTTATGACAGGGAAGTGCTTCGATTGAGCAGGGATTTTTCCGCAGACATAAAAAAAAAATAAGGAAAACGGAAAAAGAAAATGCTGGACACCGGAGCTTCATCTGTGATTATTTCCCCTTTTTATTGGCAGCGTTTATTCTTTTTTTTTTTAAGTTTTTCTCTACTTGCGGCTTACATCTTTCTGATTGGACTTTAATCGTTAATTGTTTCTGGAATTTTTCCTTTAAAGAACAGGGTTCTCTTCAGGGATCTTCCTCAGGGATCTTCTTCTGATTATTTTAATAAATATCTGGGGATGCTTGAGGTCCTGCAGCTAGTGCAGACTTTCTACTTACACTTCTTAATAAGGTTTTTTCTGCGTCTTACCATTGCCTTTTGCGTCTTTCTCGGGAAAACTGTTTTTCTTTTACCTATTTTTTTGTGTGCTTTTTTTGTGATGTGTGTTTTTGTTGCTTTTTGTTTTTCTTGTTTTTTTTTGTGTCCTTTTTCCAGGCTTCGCCTAACTTTGTTTACTTGTAATTACTTTGACCTTGTCCTGGCCATGTCCTGTGCACAGTGGGTTAGCTTTTCGAAGTTTGTTTTAATTAAATGGAATTTTTCTAGTAAAAATACTTTTATAAATGCTTTAATATAAATCTTAAAGAATACTTTTATTAATGCTTTAATATAAATCTTAAAAAATACTTTAATAATATGCTTTAATATAAACCTTAAAAAAACTTTTTTAAATGCTTTAATATAAATCTTAAAAAATACCTTTATAAATGCTTTAATATAAATCTTTAAAAATACTTTTATAAATGCTTTAATATAAACCTTAAAAAATACTTTTATAAATGCTTTAAAATATATATTAATTAATATTTTAAAATATACTTTAATATTTGTTTTAAATTATATTCTTTAATTAATACTTTTATAAACATCTTAAACCAAAGCCTCCGTTTATTCCTATACCAAAGTGGCAGCGTTAAATTAGTTTTCCTTTTTTTTCCTTCTCGCCAATGTCTTGGCTGCTCCTGCTTTTTTTTTGTTCCTTGCTTCCTTTTCATTTTGTACATTTCTTCCTTTTTTTTTTTTGTGCCCGCGAATTGCCATTACAATTTCATTTCATTTGAGTTGCCGTTCGGTTCAGGACCCCCTGCTGACCCCGGACCCCTGTCGCCTGACCCCGTATCCATTTTACAGGTATTTAATTTGATTGTCCTGCAGTTGCCCTCGCTGCCCCCGCTGAGGGAGGAATTAGGTCCTGGGGTTCCTTTGGTTATGTCTTTATTTAAGACACGCTCATAAATTTTAATTATGTGCATTTTTAAATACGTGACCCCTTCCGCTGCTGCACCATCATCATCATCATCATCATCCCCATCGGCATCGCTGAGGCATTAAATAAGCCCTAGGAGGCAATAGGAGGACTGGAGGACCGCATCCTTGTCCAGGGGTGACTCTCTCTCTGTGCTCTTCTTTGGCGTTCCGCCTGGCTGGAAACGGGACCCATCAATTAGGGGAGCGCCGGTTGACAGGGAGTGACCCTCCTAGATAGGTTTATGACCATCTTGCACCCTCTTTAATTGTGACTCTTTCCCGATGGCCCCAGATGGAGTTCGATGTCGATGGTAATTGCCATCAGAGGGAAATGACCTGTGCCCTGAGTTATATATATATATATATATATTTAAATCAAAGTTTAAAATTTATTTAATATATGTTTTATAGATAGCAAAAAATATTTAAACTTAAGAGGAATGATATAAAGCTTTACACACCTACATTTTTGAGAAGCCTTGAGGGCTATTTTTTGTAAGCCTCTTTTATGCTGTTTTCTGAAAATTTGTTTCTTCGCTCTATTAATAGATGCAGCATTGAATTTTTAACCATATATTTATTGTTTTTTTATGTTTATTTGCAAATATTTTTAAGCGAAAAAATTTAATATTAAAAAAGTTACAACGCTGAAATAAAAAACACTAACAAAAGCGACCGTTCCTTTGGCAGCTTAAATATATATTTGTACGCTTTTCATTAAATTAATATCAAATATTTTTATATAAATATTCAAATCATTTGCATAATCTTAAAAAAATTTCTAATATCTAAGAAAATAAAAAAATATGTTGAAAAACTATAAAATAATTTTTTTTATGTTAATATTCCAATTTTTCCTAAGACAGCTATAAGAAATAGTATTAAGCTTTTCATTAAATGAGCAATACAATTCAAGAGTCTTCAAAAATGATCTTATATCAGAGTATGTGGATTTGTGTTATAAAAATTAGGAGAAATTTGAATTTTTCTTATATTTTTCCGATTGTTACTACGGCAGCTATAGGATATAGAGGTCCGATCAGGCCCCTTCCGACATATATACTGACGAGGAAAGTGAAAAGATTTGATGTCAAGTTTTGTAGCTTTATAACTTAGTGATACGTTTCTACACTGATCAAAAAATCTTCTTTCAAGATATTAAAATTAAAATTAAATTATTTATATAAGCTCAAAAAATTTTAATATAAGACTGAAAATAGAAATCTATAAATAAGGCTGAAAATTCTAGAAATACTAGTTTTTAGGCTTTATTTAATCACAAAAAAACTTTCAAAAATGTAAAAAAAATCTTAAAAGAAGACCAAAATATGCTGGCGCCACTTTCATATCCAAAAGTCATGACAAAAACATTGTCTTTTCTCAGCCAGACAGACAGACATGTCTAAATCGACTCGTCTGCTGATTTAGTAAACAGGAAATAGCCGCTTGTATTGCTATTGCGACCTTTTTCAAAGTGCAACCTTGCAGCAATGCCACATTGTTACCAAAGCCAAGTTGCAGGTTGCCACATTGAGAACTTGCCTTATTGCCCGATTGACACATTATTGCCATATACAGCTTTCGACCAACGACAATCAACATTTAAAGCGATGATGATGGGGGTGAGCTCCATGTGGATGCACTGCAGCCGCCGTCGTGGTTATTGCCGTTTGGAGCCATCTAAGCCACCATTTTCATTTCCATTTCCATTTCCATTCTCCAGCTCTAAGCAGGGCGCGTCAATTACATTTTCGTTTGGTTTTCGGCTAGTTTTCGGGCTGCATGGCGAAATCTCGCCAGGGTTTGGTAACTAAATGGACCTCGGGGCGAAGGGCGGGGGGAGATGCTACCAACAACAACAACAACAGTTGCCCCCTCTGGCGGCTGCAACAGTTCCAACATTGATTTAGAGGCAGAGTCAGCGACAGGCAGACGGGTTTTCGGGTTACGTTTTCAGGGCCCCAAAATGCACATCGATGTAGTTATTACGCCCCTTTTTTTTGAGGAGAGGGAACAACATTGTGGCGCCAAGGGATTATCTAGAGATAAAGAGGGGTAAAGGTAGAGAGAGCTCCAGGTCTGTAGTGACCTTATAATCTGTTAAACCTCTTTCAAAGACACAGATTAACTCAAAGCTTACAATCATTTTCTTTTTTGGGAAATCAGATCATTACACATCTCTTGCTCTGACCCTGATTTTTAACAGAGGCAAGAAAAGATAAAGAAAAGCCAACACTAATGACTCAATCAATGTAATGCAACATTATTATTAATATATCACAAAAACCAGAGGGAACTGTATGTAAACTCATTAAACTTGTTAAAGTTCACTGATAAAAAGAATAAAATCTTCTTTCAAGATTTTGTGCATTCTTAAATTAAAATCTTAATATAAAACCAAAAATCTTAATATAAGTCTTAAAATTCTGGAATTACGAGATTTTAAGCTTCATTTAAAACCAAAACATCTTAAAAAAAGAACAAATAAATCTCAAAAGGAGACAAAAATATTCTTGCGCTACTTTCGTAGCCGAAAGTCTTGAAAAATGACCAAAAGTCTTTAACTTTTTTATCAGTGTTCCTGTTTCTATTCTTTCTTAAAAATATGGTTCCTTTAAGACACTTCCTTTTAAAAGTTAAAGGCTCTTGCCATCGGTTGACTTTGTGATCACTTCATTTCAGGCAAGTTCCTTCCTTTCTTCCTTTTTTTTTGAAGCCAAGCGCTCGTGCTCCACTTGGCTCCATTCCCAGGGCTCATCATACATCATTCAGCATTAGCAACTGGCTTTAGTTGCACTCAATCATGGGGCGTGGTGTGTGGGTGGCAACCCCTTTGCCTGCTTTCCTTTTTCATCCTTTTTGCCCCTGCCGCACAGGGGTTCCCTGCTTTCCCTGCACGACCTTAAGCCTTCTAAGTGCAAACAGCTTGTTGTCTGTTCATCGCTGGCGTTTTCAGGGCACAGAATCCATAATGCCCCCAGTGAACCCCCCACTTTTGCCCCCTCTACCCCCCTTGCCCGCCTTCCATGTCCGCAATAATTCAACTTTTGTCCAACATCGACCAGTTCCACTCCCTTTTTTTTCGCATTTCCGCCGCCGCCGCTGTAAAGTTGCACTTGCCAAAAGCCGGGGCCAAAGGTGTAATTTTTTCTATAGTTTTCTCTACATATTTTTTTTTCTCTTCTTTTTCCATAGTTTTGTCTATAGTTTTTACCTACTTTTTCTATATGTTTTTTTTCACTACTTCTTTTGTATATTTTTTGCTTTATTTTTTCTATATTTTTTCTATATTTTTTGCTATATTTTTCCTATATTTTTTTTGCTATATTTTTTTTGCTATATTTTTCTCTTATAGTTTTGTTGCCGTTGCCACTACTATCCCCCTGCACACGGTGTTACGCCCCAATAATATTTTTGTTGAACGGCCACTTTCGGGAAATTCTAGAGGGGGTTTTTCTACGCAAAAGTTGGACAGACACAGACACAGAGTCCCCTCTCCCAACCCCCCTCCTCTCCTCCTGGTTGAACATTTTTGGCGAAGCCTTCTAACAACGGAATCTGTGTGTATCAGTGGCCAGGATTTATGTGTTTATATTGCGAGTTTGAAGTTGGTTTGGCAGTCCGCGCGCTCGCTCTTTTCCATGGGCGCACTTGTGGGGGGCTTCTGGATTTATGAGGGGTTTGGGCCATGCGGTTGCACAACTGTCGGCCAGTTCGCATAAATTGCAGCCACGTTTATGTATCGACAGAGAGAGAGGGGGGGAAAAAGCAAAACAAAGCGTATATTTTTTTCTGAGAAAGTTTTTCGAAAGCCAGAAAGAGAGATTTGAAATTCTTTTGTCAGGGAAAATCTTTGATTGAGAGATCTGTCTTTGGTACTTCTTTTATATATAAATATAACATTGGTTATATATAAGGTAACACTAAGAAATTATGTAGCTTTCGATAAGAACCCGATAAGCACTCGATATATTGTTATCGACGAGGCACTATCAAGGAGATGTGATCACTCTCGAGAAAGAAAGTTAGAAGGAATAAATAATAAATAATAATAAATAAATTTATACATTTTACAATATTAAATATATGTTTATAAACGAACTTGATTTAATTTGGAATTTGTTGAAAAGGGTCTAATTCTGTATTTTCATAATTTTAATAATATTTTCTGTATTTTAATAATTCATTAATTTTAGAATTCATAATTTAAAACTATAAGTGCAAATATTAAACTCCCAGTTTTTAGGAGCTTAGCTTTTCTGTTAATTTTAATTTATTTATAATTTTATTGCTTTATATTCATAAAAAAAAATTTAAATAAAATATTTGTTTAAAAAGGAAATTTATTTAATTTTTTTTAGAGATGAATCTGTTAATTCTGAGCTTATTTAAATTATAAAATAAGCTTCCCTTGATCATTATACTAAAATGAAACATTAATCCCACAGAATATTCTTTAGCTTTCCTTATCTCATTTTCATCAACCAATTTTTTATAAATTAATTTAATATTTATTTTTTAGGAAACATATATAAATTATAAATATAATATATAAAAATATATAAAACTAAACTAAATGAAATTATAAAATTAGCTTCCCTTGATCCTTTGCTAAAAAACTAAAAGGCAAACATTAATCTTTCTTAGTTTATTTATAATTTATTCAGGCAATTTCCTTGCTTCATTTTCAGCCAAGTGAAAATATATGTTTATATTGGAAATGAATTTCAGCCAAAGTCTGGGCCCTCGGCGTCTGTAAATGAAAAAGTTTTGATTGCTTTTAGCAACAACTGAAAAATGGCAAACGAGAAAAATATGATCATAAGGGCGCAAGTGTTGGGGTGCAAAAAAAAGAGAGCGAGCGAGAGAAATGGCGATGCAAAATCACATTTTTAGCATATTGCTTCGAACTTCATGCCCCACTCCACCTTAACCCTCCTCCCCCTCCACCTCCCCCTCCTCCTTGCCCCACACAACACATGGCGCATAAATCTTGCACCTGAAAACAGGGAAAACGGCGAGGTAAGCAAGGTGCTAATGGCAATCTCTAGAGTGTGTGTGTGTGTGTGTGTGTGTGTAGGGGGGCGGGGGTTATTTTTCCAATTTTCAATGTAATTTCTGTCAATCCTCCTCTCTACCCCCTCTACCCCTCCCCTTTCCCAACGTCATCCCTCTTGGCAGATTTTTTATTGGCGCGATATTGAAAATTATGCGAAAGCGCTAAAGCGATTTATGCTTCAGCTTCGAAGCGTGTGAAAAACGAGGGAGGTGGGGTTGAGGAGGCATTGGATGGGTGGTGCATGTGTGTGTTTGTGCGGGTGGGTGGGAAAAAGGGTTAAGATTTGGGGGGCAAAACCTGCTGCATGCCTTGGGTTAATGGTGCAACACACTAACAACGGAGGAAAGGTGAAAAATTGCAGGCAAAGTATGGAAAATGAATCTGCTGTTAAAATTTTAAGATGGAAATAAATAATAAACATTAACAAACAAATTAAATAATTAAGTTACAAATATAAATAAATAAAATAATAAATACATAAATAAATAAAAGAAAATAATATAAATAAATAAATATTAATAAACAACTAAAGAATGTAATAAATAAACAAAAGAACACCTACTGCAAATTTAATTCATGAACTGCTGTTTCTTTTCGCGATAGTTGCTAACGATAGAAGCTCTATCGGCAGAATAATCGAAGCACTATTTTTTCCAACACTAGACTAACTTTTACTTCAAAATAAATCTTAATGGAAATTATAACTTAGACTTCTTCTCGTTTTTATTTCTCTAGAATCTTAATTTCCCTTTAATTAAAGCTTTAATATTTTATGTAGAAATTGTACAAGACACGATGCGAAAAGATATTTATACTTGACTGCGGTCACTCTTTTCTTAAGAGTTATCCAACACTATTTTGATAACACTGCCAACATAATGTATTTTACAATTTGTTCGTTGTAAACACAAATCATTGATTGTTCTTTGGATTTTAGAGAGGAGAAAAAAAAAATAAAGTAAATTCTTAAATGTTACAGAACACTTTTTATTATTAATTAATTTGTATTCTTAAATATTACAGAACATATATATATTTTTAACTGTACATATATTTTCTTGAAGTACAAAAATAATATATCATTTTAAAAGTAAATTTCTTTTATGAATAATTTACGAAAAATAATAATTTACTTCTGCAATTATGCAACTTTTTTAATACTAAATTAATATATTATATTTATATTAAATATGTTATTTAGGAAACATGTTGAAAAACAACTTAATCGAAGAATTGGAAGAATTGAAAACTTAAGAGCTGTTTGGAAGAAAAAAAAACCTTAAACTGCGTACTCGTCACTCGTTAGGCATTCATTTTGTTCATTGGTCGCGAGGGCCTCTGACAGGTCGACTTAGTGACAGACAGCCGCCAGACCTTGGCGGCAACTGTTTGTGGTGTCGAGTGGAGCGACAGTGGGCTCGGTGGCGCAACCCATGACTTGGGCGCTTTTGGGCTAGCTTCGAGCCTTTAACTTCGACTCAAACACGGCCGACACTTGGCTTAATTACAACACAGTTTTTTTGGCTGCAAAACTGCAGCTGCCAACGCTTTGATGGGCGGGGTTAAGGGTCACGGGGCTACCTAGACTAGGGAGGGGAGGGGTGGTGGAAGCAATCACAATCGATGAGCCACCGATTTCTTAATATATTGCTTAATTCACCAAGGCACACCACCGATTAGTTCTGGCAATCATTTTACATCAACGACGATCTGTAAATAACACCTGACGAAGAATATATATTTATCTTTATTTTTTTACATATATTTATTAATATATATTTATCCTTTTGTAAAATAAATAACATATTTTCTTTGCCATATTAATTCCAATGTTATATTAAAAGGACATTTTATATAAAAGAAAGACCAGCAATCAAGTGTGTCAATCGGTGTTTAGTCCTCGCCGATAAAAGTTTCCTGCTGGACTACCTTACCATGTTAGTCCTGCCTGGTCCCCAGGACTCCTCCGGCAGGATCATTGCCGGGCCATAAATCACAATTCCTGGCCTATGCCGCGACTCTTGGCAATGCTCTTTGGCTCTGTGAAAGTTTCCTTGGCACTCGTCTGAATGCCAAATGCCGCTTTTCCTGCTCCTCGGACTTCTCGGCACTGTATCATTTTTTTTCTCTACTTTGCACTGGGGAAGTTTTGAGCTGCAAAAAAAAGAAAAATATATATATATATAGAAGTTTCTTCTGGCAAAGTTTATGTGCCACTTGCAAAGATTTACTGGCTAAACTTTTGCATTTTGCATACGGAAGATCTGAGCCAGGGATGAGCTTCTGAGCAGAGAGAGGATGGTGTGGCGACATTCGGAGATATGTCCCCCTGAAATTTGTGCTTGTTTTTGTTTTTCGATTTCCTTCCGTTACTTTCCTCATTCATTTGCTGGAAAACAAGTCCAAGTTTTCGGAGAGAGGAGAGAAGCTATGGACAACACACTGAAATCGGTGGGAATCATGCGTTGTCGGCTATATCCACTCGCTGCCAGGTGCCTCCGGTAGACAGAGAGAGATAGTGAGAGAGAGAGAGAGACTGTGTCTCATCCTGCAGGCTGCAGGTCCTTCTGAATAAAACATGGCGTTGTGGAGGAGCCCTGGGGCGGGGCAGGTGGAGGTGCTCCATCGATTTGGACAGTTGATTAGGCAGACGGAAAACTTTGGTGTCACAGGGAGCAAGTAGGAAAATTAAGGGAAGGAATCCGGAATCCCAAAACTCCGGCCAGTCGATACATTGGGAGGTGCTTACTCTGGGCTTATTTTTAAGATTTTATAAAAAACAAAAACAATATTTATAGTTTTTGTTTTATTTGTTGTTCACTTTTTACTGTGTTTTATATATTTATATTTATTTATATATATTTATTTATATTTATTTTTTTATAATTATTTAGTTTATTTTTGAAACCAGAATAGTTTCTTCGAAAAAACAATATATCTTTTCGACATTTTTAGAATCGTGAAGATATGTTGTCCTGGAGTTATCTCTCTCTTTTTAAGGCTTGGATGCTGTAATAATGACAGATAATTTTACACCACATGTAGATCCATTTAATACGTATTTATTTTTCAAATACTTTTATCTTCACTTCACATCAATCTTCAGTTTGTTTATTAAGTTTGAAAGACAGTTGGAAAAATGAGTTATTCGATCGTTGAAATTTTGAAAATTCGTACTTTTTTCAATGAAACTTGTAAGAGTTGATACCAAGTGTGCTTCTTTAGTCTCAAAAATATTTAAAATAGTAATAAATAAATTGAAACTTACTGTTTAAAAAACCTATTTAATAAAGATAGTGAGCATTATACAAATATAAATCGAAGTTACCAAATTTTCATGTGTGAATAATTCTGCTTATGAGGAATTCAAACATTTTTGAAAATTTGTAAACTGACTTATAAACTTGAAAGTATTGAAAACTGTTAAAATTAAAACAAAAAAAAAACATAGTTTACTTATTTAAAAAAAAAAAAAAATATCGTTAATAACAAACATTGTTTACAAATAATGAATTACTCATCTCCAGAACTGAATGTTGGATTATTCTTATCTTTTATTTTCTATATATTTTCTTCTTTATTTATTTTTTATAAAATTACAAGAATATTATAATTTCTTATAATTTTCTTATAGAAAAATAAGGTTTTTTTTTTGGGTTAATTAAAAACAATATTCTTATAGAAATTTATGCTTCTTGAGACCTATTTTCAGACTAAAACTTACATATTAGCTTCTTTTAAAGACAGACTCT
Source organism: Drosophila punjabiensis (assembly GCA_008042585.1). NCBI lineage: Eukaryota > Metazoa > Arthropoda > Insecta > Diptera > Drosophilidae > Drosophila > Drosophila punjabiensis. Next base: position 304,459 of record VNJR01005070.1, read on the forward strand.
ATTGATATTTTCGGATAATCTTTGAAGTAAGGTTCCTATGAGTTTCTCCCAATTTCTCCCCCTCTTTCCGGAGGCTTTTCCCCCCTCCCCCTGATAATATCACCATAAGCTCGGTAAGCTCTGGTAATGCTCCCTGCCCTGGGCAGGAGGTGACAGGATGAATGCAGGACATAAATAAAACTAGGAAACTAGCAGCGAATGCAAAAACATTTTACCAACATTTCTATTTTCTGTTTCTTCTTCGTTTATTTTTTGTGTGTGTGAAGCAAAGCGACAAAAGCGAAGCGACAAACAGCAAACAAACAACGAACTCAACTGAAAACGGAAAATGGAAAATGGAAAACTTTTGCAGCAGCAGAAGCAGCACCAGCAGCAGCATTCAGACAGAAGAAAAAAGTTCATTTACGTAAATGTTTTTCTTGTGCTGCTGCTCCGTTTTGGTTTTGGTTTACCTTTTTTTTCCCCTTCTTTTTTTTTTTTGGGGAGAAATTAATCAGCAAATGGATTTTCAATTTCCCATTAACACTCCACGACAAAGGCGAGCTCTCCGAGCTGCACTCCTCACCCTCCCTCCCCGCCTAAGCCTTTGTCATTTCCCATTTCGGCCAAGACCAAGTCTCGGTGCCAAAGGCTGGAGTTGACACGAGGTGGCGGCACATGTGGAAAATCGTCGAAAATTGTGGAAAAGGGCGGCGGAATGTAGACGAATCTTCCTGTCACTGCCAACTCAGCTGGCGAATATCTATAATTAGGCGAGAAGACACTTTTAGGAGGGGCGGAGACCATGGCGAAATCAGGAAGCGGATTGCGTCACCATTTCGGTAATCGTCTTTGCCTCTGGGATCCTCCTCCTCATCCTCATCATCATCATCATCATCATCATCTTCATCGTCTTTGGTTGCCACTTGCCACCGGTGGCTACTGTTTTTTCTTCTTCTCTCAGTTTATTTTTTCTTTTTTCTAGTTTCGGTACAAGTTGCAGTTGTCCCCAAAGATGCACCATGTGGCCGGGCATCAAGTGCTCAAGTTGCCACGGGCGGAGGTGCAGCTGTTTTCCAAAATTATGCCTCACTAAGAAAATAAATAAATTCGCTTTCAAAATTTAAAAACAGGATAAAAGTATTAAAGAATTGAATAAAATATAGATTCTATATTCAATTTATAAAGTGATTTAATAGCTAAAAAAAAACAAGAAAACCAAATTCCCATTTATGCTATGCTTTGCTTTTAAATTAATGTATTAGGATAGCTTTTTTTGAAATTCCTTAATCGAAAAACGTTCACGCTAAGCGAGAAAAATTACATTTAAACAAAAAAGAAAGCTAACTTCGGCACGCCGAAGTTGGTATACCCTTGCAGATTCCAATTGTATAAATTATAATCTATCCCAATATAATAAAATATGAACTACTTTCATATTCATACAATTTTTACAGTTTTACATTTTTGTTACATTTTTTAAAATTTTTACATGTAAAGTAAAATGTAATTTTTCTCCACATTTACCGATCGTTTGTATGGCAGCTATATGAAATAGTCGTCCGATTCTTATGAAATTTACAACAAAATTCTGAAAAAATATAAAATACTAGTATCTCAAAGTAGAAGAAATTATGTTGAAAACTGACAAAGCTATAATTTTTTTTTCTGAAAATTTCACGACCGTTCCTATGGCAGCTATATAATATAGTTTTCCGATTTTTATAAAATGAAATCCAAAAATCTGAAACAATATAAAAAGCTCATAACCAAGAGTTGATCAAGATATGTTGAAAAACAGTGAAGTTATAATATTTTTTTCAACAAATTTATGGATCGGTTGTATGGCAGCTATATGATATAGTTGACCGTTCCGACTAATGTACGAGTGAGAGTATATAGAAGACTATCTGCAAAGTTTCATTCAGATAGTTTGAAAATTGAGGGACTAGTTCGCGTATAATCGGACAGACGGACGGACAGACGGACAGACGGACAGACGGACATGGCTAGATCGACTCGGCTGTTGATGCTGATCAAAAATATATGTGATTTATAGGGTCGGAAACAACTCCTTTACTTTGTTGCAGGCTTAAAACTAACAATGTAAAATCCTGTAAGGGTATAAAAACTCAAGTTTAGAAAATAATCTTTTTTATAACAATTATTAATAATTAAAAACCGATAAATAATAACTAATAAATAACAAGAAGGAGATTAACAAATAAATACCCCCCGTGAGTGAGTGATCAGACTGCCCCTGCTCGGCAATGTTGCAACTGCCACTGCGTTGCATTTTGCAGTGACAGTGGCTGTTGCAGTGGCAGCTAGCAACTTGCAGCTAGCAACTTGCAACTTGCAGCTTGCAGCCAAAGGTGACGACGATGATGACATCCAATTAATGGCTGGCCACCGTTGGATAACAGAGGCGCAACAGGGCGTGCCGCACAGATGGGATTGAACCTAAAAGATATATATAGTATGTACAATACAACCCATCGATCTATGTTGGCCTTTATCTCTGGCAGCTTTCTTTCGCTCGGATTATGGCCATAACCAAACGACAGATCCATCAATCACCGAAGCTAACTGTGTCAAAACCTTCTACTACTAATCGCCGCGCGGTCACTCTCAATCAATTAAGATGCCGCACAGAGAATGGCAGGGAAACGCGCTTTCAGAACGAGAACAGCAGAAGAACAGCGGCAGCTGAGAAACAAAAGCGCTGGAGAAAAGAGGTGACAAATCCGAGAGAGAGAGAGAATCCACGAGGGGAGAAAGGCGACCCAGATACCCAAACTGAGACACTGAGACACTGGAGAGATCCATAAACTGGAACCGAATGCGAATTGCGAATAGCGGGAGACATGTACATATATCCATCCATCTATAAAGCCTGTACACTGCGGAAAATAAGTCCAAATTTTAAAAGATTTCAACCTCAAGCTTAGGCCAGGTCTTTGGACATCTTTTTTGTGATTTTATTTGCAAGTGCAGGCCATGTGTATCTGCTTCTATATATCCCGTATCTGTATGTCTGGCTACTGGAGACGTATCTGTCAGATACGTGACTCTGTCTGCCCTGTCTTCCTCCCTTCCTCCCCCTCTCTTCCTCCCCCTCTGCTCTGAGCTTTTCTCATTTTCCCGCTGGACACGTTCCTACGTTTTTATCGCCAATGTCGTTTCGGGGGCCTTCATAAAGTGTCGCGATATTCATAAAGATAAAGCTCGTTGTCTTACTCTCTCTTTCGCTTGATGTGTGTGTCAGTGTGTGGGTGTGACTTTTATCACCATTCCTTCCTCCCAAAAAACCACCCACTCCCACTCCCACTTCCACTCCCATTTTGCGGCCTTGGAAGGCAATTAAAATGGCCATTAGGCCCTATTAAAATACCATTGACTCTGAGTCCACTTTGCGTTTGGCTTTAAGTGGCCTGCTGCCATGTGTCAGAGGCTTCACTGTAAGGACCGCCGGCCTTTGAGCCAAGTTTAATGCAATTACATGCAACAACCAGAGCAAAAACAACTCAATTAGAACAGCAGCAGGACGGGGACAGCAGGGGGGAGCTGCAGCCACTCTAGGGGTGAAAATTGCCAAAGGTATTTTTCCGACCATAAGTTCACCCAAAACTGAAGCCATTTTTGAGTGGTCTCTCTTCAGCTGCCAAAGAAGCTCTTCAAAATATTAAATTGTTTAAGTTAAGGAAGTCATTTAGTGAAGATTTTTTTATATACAGAAAATATAAATATAAAAAAAAAAAACAAATAAATAGATATTTTTTATAATTTTAGCACACAATTTACTTCAGTTTTTGTGTTTGAAACTTTTAAAGTTAAATAGCAACTTTAACTAAGGGTTTTTCACATATATAAATATATAAGAAAAAAATATATAATTAAAGAAAAAACTATATTAAATTTTTATATATATAATTTCAGTACATGATTTGTTGGAATTTTTAAAGTAAAAAAAAATTCAATTCTATAAAATCTTTATATATATATAAATTTTAATTCATACATTTACTTTTAATAATTCAATTCAAATAATATAGTGTAAATACATTTATGTTTATGTTTTATATTTTCAGCAAACAATTTTCTTGGGCCTTTTTATCGAATTGTCGAAATTAAAAACAACAAATTTAGAGACTTTTAGAGGTATGAATATATATATATATTATATTCAAATTATGGAAAATATTTTTTGTATATATATTTCATATCATTTTTTGTAGATTTGCTTGAGTTTTTGTGTTCAATTTTTAAAGTTAAGCATCAAATTTACAGCCTTGAAAAGGTTCTATATATGTATATATATATATATTTATATTTATATGTGAACAAATAATATTCTATAATTTCAAATATTTCTAATAATTTCTGTACTTATTTTTCTTTATTTTTTATACAATAGATTAGTTTTATATATACAATTATGTGTTTATATTAAGATATATAATGTTTATATTATTTCCCTAAACCTCTTAAAAATCTTTTCACAGTCTGAATTTCGCTTTCTTTGAATACCTTTTTTTCTATATTATATTCCATTTCTATATGTCTTTCTTTATCTCTCTCTTAATTTCTCTATTTTCCTTCTTATTTTCCCCTTTTATTTTCTTCTTAATTTTTGTATCTTTTCCCTACTGCTGCTGGTGTTCTTCTTTTCTCTCTCCAAAAACTTTTCTTCTCCTCCGTCGACTTTTTGACACTTGTCGTCATATGCAGTAGCTGGCAGGCAGGAGAAGCGATGCAACGCGGCACCTCCACACTCCACTCATCCATCAGCCTTTTTCCCTGCATTTTCCCACCCCCTCCCCCTTTGCCTTAACCCCTGCCCCCATCTCCCCCGCCTGCGGTTGTTCTGCCCGCTGCTGTCGTCATAAACGCAGCCTTATTAAAAGTGCACGAAACTTTTATATTAGTGCAGACAGCAGCAACACGCTCCGCCTGCAGGTTGCCACCAGGTGGCGGTGGGAAATCAAGGGGGAGGAAGCATCCCCCCTTTCCTCCCCCCCTCCCCCCTTCAGGTTATTGCCGAAAAAACAAGTTGGCTGAAGGAGCAAGAAGCCAAAGGAGTAGGAGAAGAAGTCGGCGCAGAAGCTAACCAGGAAATTATTATCAATGTACGCATAATTCATTAAAACGAGCAACTTTTCCGGTAGGGGGAAAAGCTGGAGGGGGGGGGAAGGGGGGGTTGGAAAAACAGGGTGGGCGACATGCGTTCACTGATGATGATAATGTCAGAGTGCACTTTGTCATTATATCAAGCCGCACACATGCACTGCATAAACTCCTGAAGACTCCGTGCACTTGAATATACAAAATGAGTTTGCATTTGAGGAAATGTATTCGAAAAATAAAAATATTAGGCGCTCTCAGGTTTTCACATAAAAATTTTTAAATATTTTTACATGAATATATGAATGAATTATATTTTATATAATTTTTATTTTATTTATAATTTGTATTTGTTAGTTTGGGGTTATAATAAAGGCAACCATCTGGTAATCTCTTTCACTTGTAAAATAATCTAAATTCCGCTGTTTTTAATGACTTTCTTAGAAAGTTAGAGCTCCACGCTTACTTTTAATAAGAGTTAAAGTTTCTATTAATTATTTATTATTATTATATTTTATTTATATTCGATTTTCTCCAATTTAAAAGTAAGCCAACCAGGTTCAGCTGTTAAACATAAGCTCAAAGTTCCTTTTCTGCTCTATCGATAACATTGTTTTTCCGCCTCAATTAGAGATGGTACAAATTTGTTGCCCAAAAAGCAGACAAGAAAGAAAGAATAACTATAATAATATATATAATTTATAATATAATATATTATAATATATAACTTGTTATATAATAATATTATATATTATAATATATAGCTTGCAATATAATAATATTATTAATTTTATATTTATTCTCAAGAAATCCATCTATAATAAAAATAGAAAAAAAAGAGCTTACCTTATTCACAGTTCCCAGTTTATAATGTTTTCAAGTTCTTAAAATTATTTCGTAAATAAAGACATTTTCCTGTGGTGTATCCTTGCTACACGCACTGGAAATCAGCCCGAGCAGGAAGGATGTGAGGAAGGAAGGAAGAAACTAACTAACTTTGTTAAAATTTCTCTCTCACTTGCGGGCTTAGGCTATAGCATCGTGTGTGGCTTCTCCGCCTCTCCGTTCTCTGCCCCGGAATTTTCCCGCACTTTTCACTCCTCAATGAAGTTATCGTTGTCAAGTTTTAAGCGTGAACTTTTCGCCACGCCTCCACCACCGCCCCTGCCCCTGCCCCCCACATTGCATTGAAGATTTACCCCCGTCCTCTGGGGTGGCCTCCGCTTTTCAAGCGCTTGTCTCATCCTCTCCGCCGGCTGCATCATAATTCGCTATTAGAAGTCACTTAAAAAGTTTTCCAAGTTTTCCATGCAGCTGCCAACATTGTTGTCAGCCACGCCCACCCTTAACCCCAGCACGCCCCTCGGCCACAGTGTGCATTTTCTTTTGCCAAAAAGTTGTGGGCGGCTAAGTAGGCGGCGAAAATGATTTTAATGTCTCCAAGGATGCAATTTTTTAATTGAATAATTGTAGGCATAATGCCAAGAAGAGTTTTTGTGTGTGTTGGAGAAGAGGGAAAGTTCTGGCATTTTAATTTTAATTAAATTAATTAATTAAAAATGCATAATTGTTTGATTTTTTAAGTATATAATAATATAAAATATAAAAATATAATTAGAATATCCTTTATATATTATTAAATGTTGAGTTTTCTTCCACCTGCAGCGTTAGTAGTTGCGAAAATAAGTTGCCATGTTTATGCAATATCTTTAATCGGCTAAAATATCGATAGTTGTCGTCGATAACTGGGCTATCACTATCGCTGTGCCTTGAAGTCCATCTCTATTCTTTTCGCATTCGAAAAAGTCAGTCCTAGTTCATTCGTAGTGGAAGTAGGACAGTCTCCCGAGATTTTATCTTTCTTTCTTTAATTATTTTTTAGCTTTAACTTTGTTTTATTTTTATTTTTAAATTAGTAGTTGCCTTTATATGTCGGTTGGAACACGTTTCCCCGTGACGTTTTTCGATCCAGAAATTGTCTAAGTTTAATTTAATGTTTCTTTCTGAGTTTTCTTTTTTTCTGAACAGTTTAAATTATTTTTATGCATTTCCAATTCCAGCTTTTATTGATATTTCAGATGTCTTTTTCGCATGTCGCATTTTTGAGTTCCGTTAAGAGAAGTCACAATATTTTTCAATATTAAGCAGAGTGTTAAAAAAAGTCTTTAATTTGTTCAATTCTTTCTTTAGTAGAAAAATAAATTAGGAAACTAAAATAAATTTGATAATATTAAAAAGACTTTTTTAAGAGTTCTACCTAGAAGAGCCTTTTAAATAAATGTTAAGTTTCCTCAGTCAGACAGTGGAAATGTTGCATTTAGGGCGTCCTGCAAATGTCCTGCTCCAGCTCCCTGCTCCTTTTAATCCTTATCAGGACTCCTCCAGAGCTTCATTCATTCCTGCATTGACAAATATAATTACTTTAATGATGATTTTCAGCTCCAGCCGACGGATGCCGTGATATTCTGGGCGCAGCAGTGTCTTTGTTTGTGATGCTTAAAATGCAATTATGCATTTCGGGGGGCGCAACGGACGAAGGACTTGCGTTGCCAGGGCTGGAAATGAATTTAATTGCAATGCAATGGCAAATCGAATTAAACAGTGTAAAGGGGGAAGGGGGAGAAAAACACAAACCGGGAAAAGTCCAGAGACACCAACAGGCTTTCCCCTTGCGGCAGCGCATCCAATTGAATATATTAATGCAAATTAACCCATTAATGTCTGCCAATTTCAGGCAACGCAGGGAGGCAGCCGCAGCTCGCAAGGCTCGCAATAAGCTGCAGTGAAAAAGATAAGCGGACAAAGGGATTCCCAAGGATTTCTCTATGAGCAAATTAAAGCTTACAATTTGTAGAGGCTTTGGGTAAGGGTTAAACTTAGCCATTTTTGTGAAAAATGTAAAGTAAGGGAGTTTTACCAAAAAGTGTTGAAAATCAAAGAAAACTATGTTTTCTATGCTTTTTGTTATGTTCAAAAATAAACTTTCATGGTGAAAGTAAACAATAAATTATATTATTTCGTTTAGTTTACATTGTATACAAAAATATATTAAATATTCACTGTGTTTCTCCAACTCTTATAAATTTGAAACAAAAGAAATAACTAAAAATTATTTAAAAGTTGGTATTTTACATGGAATTTTATTTATTATTTCGATACCACAAATATTTGTAAAGAAGCCGGATTTTCAACAAATGAACCAAATTAGCAAATTAGCCAAATGAACAAATGAACCAAATGAACACATGATCCAAATAAACAAATGAACAAATGAACTCAAATGAAAAAGCCAAAAAAGTTCCAATTTATCTAAAAAAAAGATGAGCCTCTGTAAACACATATCACACTTCAGCTGCCTTAAGTGAAGAGCAAGTTAAACAGAAAAAAAATAAACAAAACGACACTACATTTTGAACTGAACTTCGCATTTTGGCCAGCGCACTTGGTTGACCTTGACCTCGACCCCCTCTGGCCATGGACGAAGGTTGGGCTCATCGCCGCCGCCCCTTCAAGGTAGCCAGTGGATAGTTGTTGCTATTGCTTTTGGCCAGCACTCGAAGGGGAATTCGAATTGGAATTCAAATTGGGATGCAGTGCGCGCCTAATTATTACACAATGCTTGGAGACACTGTGAGAAAATGGGGCATTTAATTAGCTTACTGTAAATTTATATGTGCAATATGTGTTGCTTTAAATTTCTGTTTAATTTGTAACCAAATTAAGCTTGATAAATGAGTTTTATAAATAAATAAATCTAAAAAAAATTATTACAAAGAAAAATTAGGTTTTAAAACTTTAAAATTTTTATGTAAGAAGTAAATTTTTTTTTAATATTTTGTATTCAAAAATTAATTTTTTTTTTATTTTTATTTAAAAATTACATTTATGTAGAATTTTCTTCGAGTGTCGTTTTCCAAAGTCAAGTGCGTAGAGTGACGAAAGAGAGGGAAGAGCGAGGGCTCATTAAAATGCTCGCTACGCACAGCGAACCACATGTTTCCTCTCTTTCTCCCACCCTGTTGCGTCTGCGCAGCTGTTGATCGGTCTCACACACACACATACACAAAGCCGAGCAACTGCAGACTTAAATACACTTGCCAAAAAAATAGTATGCGTACAGAAATATAAAAACACCTTATCGCTAAATAAAAAAATAGTTAAAGTTATTTTATGGCATAGGTTATACCTTACTTTGATACTTTTATTGTTTATTATTTAATTTTTTTTTATTGCTTATTTTTTGTCAGCCAAATGATAGCATAGCAATAGTTTGCGGTTGCATCGAACATGTTCAATGGTTCGAGGAACGTCACAACAATCAAACCTGTTGCGTTTTATGGTCAGGCACGCAAGCGCAGGAGGCTGCTTCGAGCCGCGTTTGAAGGCGCTAGGTGCTGGCGTCGAACTTGGTGAGGTTTCGAACAACAACAAACCACTTGAACGGGTCAGGGACAGTGATGGCACAACGGCCATCGAACATTGGCTACTATTTGAAATGAATAAATATGTGTTCAAGTTATATTGTTTTTAAGAAGGTATAATTATAAATTTAAACAATCCTAAATAAAAATGTATTAACTTTTTGATATATTTATACCACAACCAAAATTTGAATTATTTAAATTAATTATTTATGTTAAAATAAATGTATTAATATATTATTATTTTATACATTTTTTTTAATAATTAACTTTTTTTTATGAAATTTATTAAATATCTAATTTTATTTATTATTTCAGCCAAATCTGACGGAATTCCCGCTAAATACCAGTTCGAACGGACATGTTGTGTCCGCTACCGGCCTTGCTGTTGCAGCTCTAATGCACCTTTTGCTCTCGTGCACCGGCTTTCGTTACCATCATTTTTATCCAATGGAAAAATTAAGGGAAAAATTTTTAAATAAGGTAAGAAAAATAAATTGATTAAAAATTAGATTAAGAAATGACTTTCTTATTTATTATAATAAAATCAACCTTGCCCACAGTCGAACGTATCCAACTCGAACACATGCAACCGCGAACAGGTTCGTCAAACTGTCGACCATGTTCAACGGCACCCAACATGTTCGCGTTGGAATATAACAGCGCTGCCGCCTTTTTTAAAACCAGTCAAATTCAAACAGTCGCCGGCGAAAGCTGGAAAAGCTGGAACACTAAGAGAGGCTTTTTTTCCGGCTTTTTGAGAGCGCGAGCGTCGCAGTCGTGTTTTCGTTGTCCGCTTCTTGGCCGCATCGCAAATCAAATTGTTGCTGCATGCAGCCAGTGAATACTTAACTTAATTGTTGGCCTTAAACTAAGATAAACGGATTTACTAAGGACTGGGAGCTGGAGGAGAGGCTCTTTTGATTCACGTGCTGTGCTGGTTTCGCCTTTTTCGTCTTCTTTTCGCGCGCTCTGCGCCTCCGTCGCGACAGTGTGTTGGTGCGCGTGTATTATTGTTTTTTTCTGTTTATCTCGCTGATCGGCGTTCTTCGCTTCGATCAATCGAATAATAATAACAACAACAACGCAACGATAAATATGAGTGCTTGAGAAAGCCAGAAAAGAATTCAAGTGCAGTGCCCAAAAAAAGGAAAAGAAAGAAGAAATAATTAATAATTTTTTTTCAAGTGAAGATTGTGTTATTTTTGTTGATTTTTTTTTTTGGAAAATACAGCAACAACAGCTGAACAAGAAGAGGGAAAAGGAGAAGGAGAAGCAGAACAAGAAGAGGAGGCGAATAGGAAAAGAGAAGTAACAAGTTGAAAGAAATTCAGAAACCGGATTCAATACAACAACAACAGCAACAAGAGGAGGCAGCATCAAAGAGGAGAAGGAAGAAGAACAACAACAAGCATTAAATTAGTAGTTGTGATCCTCTCTCAGCAGCTGCTGCTCCTCAATCGCTCGCTCTTTCTCCCTCCTGGAATCTATCGCTCTCTCTTCGGAGAAGAAGCAGCAGCAAAAAGGCGAAGGAAGGTAAGTGAAATGTTCTCTTTTTTCAACTCCTGTTTGTTGGTGTGCGTGCAAGCGAGATGGCTAAGGCGCAGGCGCAACATTGCAATGCGTAGGGAAGAGAGGGAGACAGCCTTTTGTTTGCACTTAGAAAAAATGAAAGGATTCTGTTGAGAAGTTATAAATTTAAATTAAATAGAATTTAAAATTTAAAAAATTTATTAAAAATAATAGAATTTGAAATTAATTCAGCACTTTTTTTAAACTATAATCCAACGAAATAAAACGAATTTTTTTTAAATAGGATTTTTGGTAGAAAATAAAAACAACAAAGTTTTTATGGAGTTAAGAAACCCGTCGAGCTATAAAAACAAACTGAATATTTTAACTTTAAACCAAAACCATTACATTCCGCACTTTTATTGCAAGATCAGTTCATAAAATGTTATAGCAACTTGGACTGTAAACAAAGTAACTATTGCTATATTGTATTTCACTCATCATGACTTACGACTTTTTAAACGTTAGGCGTAAGCCAGAATTTATAGATCATTAGGCCAGACTTAATATATCTTCAACTTTTATTTATTCTTTCTGATCGCATTTCACACCAGCTCTCTATTTTCCCTTTTTTTCCATGCTCTCTCTCTCCTCTGCCTGTAAAATCGAAAGTCGGGCAATCAGAACAGAGAGTTTCTTGTCATCTTCTTGGCCAGCTTTTTTTCAGTAGTTTTTCCCAAATAACTACACTACTCCAGTGATCCATTTACCAGAGGCGCTAAAGAGTGTTTTTCCAATAGGTTCCAATATTCTTCTTTTTCTGACCGTAAACTGCTGACATAATGAGCTAAAAAGGTGAAAAGAGCCAAGAAGAACTGGCCAAAGAATGCAGAAATGTGTAGAATGTATTTGCAAGTGTAAGTACACACATATGGTGTGTAAATGCTTAAGCGCCAGGCAGAAACAAGAAGAAATAAATAAAATAAAATAAAATCAAGATATTAAAAAACAAATGCGGTTGGCATTGCACTTTGCTTGAGTCCAGTTTCTCCCCTGCCTTTCGCTCTCGTTTTTATTTCTTCTGACCAGTTTGGTTACAGTTGCTCGGCTTTAGACTTGGGGCTAGGCCTACATATTATTTCTTTTTATTTATATTTGTTTATTTTTGTGGCGTCGAGGGAGCACTTAGCACTTAACGTTGGGTTACTAATTTCAAAGGGAAATATAAGATAAGGCGAACTTTATACTTTATAGGCGCACGATTATAATGGCGGGTTGAAAAAACAAGTTTTTATAGACGGTTTCTAATTTAATAGAATATTTTTCATAGCGAATATTGTCTTAATTATCTTGTTAAAATTTTAAAAATGAATTATTAAAAAGTAGTAACAACTATTATTTAAATAATTTGTTTACCTCTTAAAATAAAGTATTAAAAAATTATTATTCTGAGTAGGAATGTGGCAAAATATATTTAAAAATTCCCTCGATAGGCAAATTGCAAAAAGTGTCGATAGCACTTTGGCGGCAATGTATCGATACCGCTGAGGCGCCTCCACTAATGCCGCTAATTGAATTAGCACCCGCATATACCCAACACACACACACCCACCCACACACTTGCAAAGGTAGAAAAAACAATAATAACAACAACAACAACAACAAATCACCAACAAAACACACCAACAAAGAGCAAAAAGCAACAACAAATTGGATTAATGCAAACGAATCGAAACACCAAAAGACCAGAAAGAGCAAGAAAAATGTGTGTAAAAACTACAAAATGGTAAAACGATGGTTTTTGATGCAAACAAATGGCTAAAACACAGCTACCAAGCAGCGCTCACACACACATATACAGCTGCAGCTACAGATACAGATACGAAATGTATCTTTCATAATCGACCTGGTCAAAAGACAGGGACAGAAGGAGAGAGAGAGAGAGAGAGAGAGAGAAAGAGACGGGGGCAAACACGACATGATAATAACGGTTTCACAAATTTAGTTGCTGCTTTTTTTTTAACTCCGTTTTTGGCTGTCCTTTCACTCAGCTTCTTCGTCATTTTTGTGTTTTTTTTTTGTGTTGTATCTTTGTGATTTTTCATTTGGTTTTTTTAGTATCTTTGTATTTTGCATTCCCATTTCAATATTTTGATTAGAACTCTGGTCGAACACCTCTTCGCTTCATCTCTTCATTGACTTGTGCGCTTTTGGCCCCTTCACCATTTTATTGGTTTTGAGTGTTTTTCGTTTCGAGCATTTCCCTAATCGATTCTTTATTAATCAATGGTTTTGCCTTTGAGGAGGAAGGCTTCAAGTATTGAATGAAAGAAATTGTAAAATTGTAAATTGCTTAATAAACAACATGTATATTTGTAAAAGTTTCAACTTTGAAGGATACCTAAATGAGTTTCCTTTGAGTACTTACTTTGAAGCCTTTGAAGTGTGGAGTTTGAAGTGTTTTTTAAGTACTGCTACTCACTTTACAGCCTGTTTTCCTTAAACTATTTACAATTAATAAATTTGCAGTTTATTTTAAAATATTTTCTATAAAAATTAAATTGTAAAGGTTACCTAAAATATTAATTTATTTTACTCTGCACTTTACCCCACTTTTTTTTGCTAAATGATTTTCAATGATTATTAACAACCGGACGTGCATGATAGCAATAGTTATTGGATCCATCAAATTGAATGAGTTTGCAAGCCCCAAATTTCTTTACGCTTTCCAATCGATGTTGCAAGCAAAACTCGCCTCAAATTACGCGCCTCTGCGAAATTGTAGCTAAAATGCAAATTCATTATGCGGATATGATACGGATCGGATCCATCGATAGCAAACCGAAAAAAGTCACGAACTGAAATGCGAGATGCTCAAAATGAATTCCCCAACCCCCCCTTGCTTGGAGCTCATTAACGACAGCTGCCGCCACTGTTAACTACGCATATCGAATGTCGAACCCAAAATATATATATATTCATGTATGAATATATAGCCAATAAATCTGCTCGCAATTTTTTCGCCCTTACAAAGACATCAATCTAAAAAATTGGCGTGTGATGGCGGAGAAGCTAAGGGGGCTGGCTGGAAAATAATCATCAAATCAAATCAAAAATACATCAAAGAGGGGTTTTTTTTGTTGTATTGTTTTCTATTTAATTAGTTGACGCGTGTGTGTGGATAATGTTTTTATTTGCGAGTGAGAGTGTAAGTAGATCCCTTTACCGTCGCACAATTTGCACTTTCCCCTCGTTAAGGTTTCGAGATCCAAACTCTCGACGTAATGAAATCGCATTCAAAAAATCCAAAACCCGAATTCGAATTTGAATCTTCTTGCTGCTTGATTAATTGCTCAATCTGTGAAAACTTTTCATATGTCTTGCAATTAAGCAAGATATTTATAAAAAATAGAGATTAATCTGAGGTTAATTAAACATGGGTTCTAACGCTCGTGATTTCTCATCTGTGTGTTCGCTGAGTAATCGAATCGGCAAGACAAGTGGCAATCAATACATTTGCTACAACGAGTTCCTATTCTGAAATTAGCGATAAAGAATTTGTAGCTATCTTAAGCTTACTTCCACAATAGTTCTGAGTGAGATTTAATCTGTTTAAAATAAAAAAGAAAACAAGTAGCAATTAATTTTGGATTTTATTACCTAAGGTCGGGTTCATATTTTGCAATTAAGAGCAAACAAGCAGAGCGACAAAAGACTGATTAATTTGAGGTTTATTTTTGTTTTTTTTTTTTTTTACTGGGTTTATCTTTTGTTTCAATTAGCAATCGATTAAAAAAACAAATGGCAATCAATACTGGGTTTATTTGTTAATATCAAGCTGATATTTTTCAAAAATACAGCAACAAACGAAAATATGGGAAGAGTTAAGAGATAGAGAGAGAAAATAATTTATAAAATTAGCATTAATAATAATAATTAAAATTATCAATTGCAACCTGGTAACAAAGCAAAGATTGCAAAGAGTGCAAAATAATAATAAAGTTTATTGATAATGATAACTTTTACGAGGCAAATACATCAAGTGAATAGGTAGTGAAACTGAAGATAAGATACAGCAAAAGAGTATGCATTTCCTGCTAGATATTTCTATAATTTATTCTAGACAAATTATCGAATTATCGAAACTATCGGTAGATTGAAAATATATCGTCTTTCGTTTTATGCAGTTGCTCGTTCTTCTTCTGTTTTTTTGTTTTTCTGAGATGCCGTGTTCGCATTGTTGCAATTCTATATATAAATTGGAAGCGGATCCCCGGCACTTCTCACATCGTGCCACACGAAATGCTTGCCTCTGGTTAATTTTCGCCGTTTTTTTTTTAATACATATTTTTTTTTTTTGTGTTGTGTTTTGTTTTTCTTGCTTGAAGTCAGAGAACGAAGAGGCAGAAGCGGCGGCGGCTAAATATAAAATCATTTGAAGCCCAGAGACGGGCGCGAGACTGAAATGGGAAATACGAAATAAAACCATGCAATGCCCAGACAATTGAGGCAAGACAAAAAACCCAAAAAAAAAATTTAAGTACAGAAACACATACACAATAAAATGCCACGAAAATGAAACGTAAAAAAAAATTAATATAAAGAGGAGAAAAGCAAAGAGGCGAGAATAATAATAGGCGCAGTTTACAATAAATCAGCGAGCGAAAGGAAAATGCTTTATTTCTGCCACCTTCCTAGTATTAAATCCCCTCCCGTGTATCTGTATCTGTGTATCTGTATCTTTTCCATCACATCTCTTGATTTTTTTTTCTGCGGTTGCCAGGCAATTTTTTGTCTTCGTGTCTGCATGTCTTGACTCTCTGCTTAACTATGGATCTGTGGCTATGGGAATTAGAACCCCAAAAAACCCCCAAAAGTCGAAGACCTTGAATCTAGCTTGTGGTCTTCTGAGAATCTTAAGAAAATTTGCTAAATTTATCTTCCTGGAAACTGAATGAAAGGTTTTCAATATTTTAGAATTTATTTATACAAGTATAAACTTAAAACTGATATTTATAATAAATATATTCATAAATTGTATGAAGTATTATGAGTTTTAAATATTTAATGTATTTTTAAATGAAACACTTACATTTTTTTGAAACTATTTTCGACTATTAAGCCTTTTTTGTTGTCCTGTTCTCTGTTCTTCTGTTGCCTGTTGTCCTGTTCTTCTTCATTTGTAATTTCTTAAATATCAAATATATATTATACGTTTTTTGGTACTTAATACCTTAAAAACACTAAGATTGCTTTTTATAAGCTTTGTTATTTAATTACCTATTTTTTAGTTATTTCTTTCTCACATTTTTAGTTATTTTTTTCACCATTTTTAAAAGCAAGTCAGCCATTTTTTGTAAAAAAAAACAAAGCAAAAAAAAACCTCACTCTGTAATTGTTTGCCACTCGCCAACTTTTGTTGCCACATCTGTGCAACACGTGTGCTGTGTGTTGCTGCTGCATTTGCTCCTTGCAAGGGTTACCTCTGACATCCCCCCTCTCTCAGAAGGAGGGAGGGAGGGGGAAACTTCATCGTTTTGGGGGCACATTTGTGCAGCCCTTTTTTGTCGTCGAGTGCACTTTGCCAACTTGGCGTCAGAGTCCGAGTCGAAAAAACAGCAACTCCAACTCCAACCTCTGGCTGAAAAGTGCTGCTGCATGCACAGACATATATGTAGATATATATATATATACAGCAGCGGTTGAGATGGTAGATTTTATGATCGGTAATCAAGCAGAGTGATTATGTCCTTGCAAAGGCCTCTCAACAGGTTACATAAAGTTTAAGTTTCGTTTAATGTCTCCTTAAAGGGAAGCTGCCTCTACAGTTGAACGAAAATTAAATGATAATTCAATTGCATATTATTATTTTCTTATTACAATTGAAAATATGTAAATAATATTTGATGTGTGGCTTGTTCATTGAATATTATAGACCTACAAGGTTACTTTAATGACTCCTTTATTTATTACAATTTTATGGCTGCATTAAGCCAGCAATTAAAATTGCTAAAACTAGTTTTCAGCTCCTTAATAATTCCTATTCCTATTTTTTTCACCCAACTTGTTGAAATTTTATGTCTGTGCATATGTTGTTGTTCTTGTTGTTGTTGTGTAGCTTTTTTTTTGTGTAATTAAAATAATAATGTGGCGCTCAGTGTGCAGAGTTGAAATTGGAGTTGGTGGTGAACGCATACAAAAACAAAAAAAAGTATAAAAGGTGGGCAGAGGGGGCAGATTGTGGTGTCTCGAGTGGGCGTGGCTGAAGAGGGGAGTGTGTGCTGGGTGAATCAAGGGGGCGGCGGAGGTGTGAATAATTTGGTGGCACATGTGCTCTCTCAGAGGCTTGCTTGCTGCTTGCCCCGTGCAATTGTTGTTGCCACGCAGAGGAGTTGCGAGTTATTTCCAGGGAGCAAATGCTGTGCGGAGGAGTTGTGTGTTCGCTTTTGTTTATTCTTTGCATTTGACTCTTGTTTTTTCCGCGTGTTTTTTTTTTATTTTATTTTTTTTTTTTCTACACATTCTGCTCGTTTTTGCCTTGATTTCTTGTTTGGCATTTAACATATCTTGATCAACACTCGG